>JARSSU010009520.1:0-20500 GCA_029619165.1 Eurosta solidaginis | reverse complement strand
GTGGCCTAAACAATACGTGTTACAGTAATTTCGCATAGGGTTTTATAACCCACATATACATATATTTTATATTGATTTAAATTTTCTTTTATATAAATTTTCTTTTGATTTTTTTTTAGCGCTAGCACGTGAAGGCGTGTCCGTAGACACTCAAGGCTCATAGGATTTAGCATAGAGTGTGTGTTCTAGACTATAGCTTTCCCTTTTAGGGTTACATAAAGATTTTTATAATACATATATACATTTACAATGTGTCTTTTTGGTGCCTCGTACGCAAAGATTTTTTTTAAGTCCAAATTTTTGTTTGAATCATTCGTATGACTCACTCGCCACCGGCCCATAATACACGAGCAAGAACAAAGACAGCCAACATGCCAGCAGAAGACGCAAATAAGCAATGAATGAGGGTGATCCCGCATTCATCGATCTTTCAGATAGGTTCGTAGGTACGAAAAACAAAGGGGATGAAAATGTAGGCGGTAGTGGGCAATGCGCACCGCAAGGTATGATACAAGCAGTGACAACTAGTACGAGGGACAATGCCCAAACAATATGGTCAAGCCCAGGTTACCCAATCGGTACTCATCCGGCCACCGTCTTTACCCTTCCCGCGCCCCCTCCGTTTCACAATTTCGCTACTGATGTTGGGCCAGTAGGCCTATAAAACCAAACATACGCGAGGAAGTAACCCCAATAATAAAAAGTATGATGGCAGAAACTCAACAAGCCCTTTTAATTGAAATGCGCGCAGGCATGCAGGCGATGTTTGAAACCGTACGCAGTGCCAGTGTCGAAGTGGGAGCTGGCAGTCAAACAAATAGGCCACGAATACATACAAAAAAAGGACGCATAACATTAGCAGCGAGTCAGCAGAGTCGAGGCGTTCGATACCTGAAAAGGAAAGATTAATGAAAACGTCAACAACAATTTTAATATGCATAATAATATTCCTGTTAGGTCGGCGATAGGTCCGTTACCGGCGTTCAACAATCAAACAAATCAGCGTCCAATCCTGGGCCCTGCAGCGGCAGACCATCGTTCCTCCTCACAGAGAATACTACCCGAACCTCAAGACAGAGCTGGTACCTACCGAACTGAATTGAACATAGAAAAGTGGGGGATCAGTTATCAGGGTCACCGTGATTCCATGACCATAGAGGACTTTGTATTTAGGGTGGAGTATTTGAAAGAGCAGTATGGGTGTTCGTGGGCTGATATCATTAGAGACTTTCATCGGCTGCTGAGTGGAGAGGCACGCGAATGGTACTGGTTGTACATCCGAACGAATCGCAACTTAGACTGGCCAAGCTTACAATTCGCGTTACAACGGCCGTTCGGATCTCAGCTCACGGATTTCGATCTAATGAGAGAGATCACTGAACGCAAACAAAAACCCGGAGAGACGATTGATGACTTTTTTCACGCTCTCGGCATACTGCGTTCGGGTCTAAGGAACCCCATATCCGAATAGGAAATGGTTCGGCTTGTCAAAGGGAACTTGGGGGAATCGTTGGCCAAATTAGTATACCCCATTGCAGTTTACTCCATAGAGCAACTCCGTATGGAGTGTAAGGAAGTTGAAAGGTGTTTTCCTCGTAAGGGATCGAGTTCCTCAAGGCGGATTTGCGCCTCGTTCATACCAAGTGAACGAAATTGTTGCCACGTCGCCGGAAGAGCAAGAGTCCCCCGGAGATGAGGGTCAAGTCTCCGTGGAGGAACTCCGTTATCAGCGCGTTACCAAACACCCATCATCTCGTGACCAAGCAAGTCGTAAAAACCTAGTTTTTTGGAATTGCGGAGCCGAAGGACATGCATTCGCCGACTGCATGTCGCTTCAGAGGCGCATATTTTGTTTTAAGTGTGGGAAGGCGGACGTCATCACGCCGAAGTGTCCAATATGTAACCTATCGGGTAAACGCGAAACGGAACGCGATGACAGCGGGGGTATCGCGCTCCACACAATTCCCGCTAGAGTAGACGCATCGACAAACACAGTAGAGGAAGACCTCGTGAGAGGGGGCGATCAGCAGAAATTACTGATAAAGCCAAAACCAACAAATGATACTATAAATAACAAAATAAATAACCCGGCTAGACTGTCCCTTGAAGAACGTATGAGGAGGTACAAAGAAGCCCGCGAAAGAATCTTTGCAGACTGCGTGTTACTAGATCGTCGCAGGGGGTCACGTAAGATAATGAAGGCAAGGGATCGATTTCGAAACCGGAAGATGCTACGTCGAGCAGTTGTTGACACGGTTAAAGGGGCAGACCGAGATGACCCACGGGTATACGCGGACATCGAAATAAACGGTGTCCAAAAACGAGGGCTACTGGACACAGGTGCCTCAGTTAGTCTCTTAGGTCGAGGATGCCGTGAGTTAGTCGAGGAGTTAGGGGTATCTATCGAACGTTTCATTTCGAAGGTTACAACTGCAGGTGGTGGCGCACATACGGTATTAGGAAAGCTGACTATACCTGTCAAATACAAAGATTTAGAAAATAATATAACGTCTTACTTACGTCCATACCTTAAACAAAACATTTATCTCGGGATAGACTTCTGGCGCGTTTTCCAATTGGCCCCAAATGTCATAGATGTAAATGAAATCGATGTGTCCAAGTTAGAGCAGCAGATTGTGACGGCGGAAGATAGGAATGAATGGCGTGTGCTTCATGACCTCACAGAACTACGTCCGCGACTGTCAGGTTTGTAAGGAAAGCAAGCCCAGTAACGCTATTTTGAAAACCGGTATGGGATCGGAGGTAGATACCGAACGACCCTTTCAGAAAATGTATTTAGAATTTTTAGGCAAATACCCTAGGTCCAAACGAGGCAACGCCTATATCTTTGTAGTTGTGGATGACTTTTCCAAGTTCACGTTTTTAAAGTCAATGCGCGAGGCTACGGCCACCAATGTCGTGAAGTTCCTCACCGAGGAAATCTTTCATAAGTGTGGTGTGCCGGAAAAAATACACTCAGATAATGGGCAGCAGTTTACCTCCAAACATTTTGCCAAAACGACAGAAACGTACTGCGTTAAACACTTGAAAACCGCGTTTTACTCGCCACAATCAAATGCCGCTGAGCGGGTCAACCAATCGGTCTTGGCTGCTATCCGTTAATATTTAAAAACAGACCAGAGGGATTGGGACCTATATCTGCCGGAGATAGAGTGCGCGTTGCGCAGCGCCGTACACTCTGCAACGGGTGTGTCGCCATATTTCGCCTTATACGGCATGAACATGTTCACCAGCGGCGAAGACTATAAGCTGGCTCGGAAACTATGTTCCCTTAACGACAGCGAATTACTGTTGCTGAACGACAGCGACAGAATGAGATTAATGAGAGAGAAAATTAAAGAAAACTTACACGCAACCTATGAAACAAACGCGGCGCGGTACAACAAAAGAATCCGTGAAGTGCGCTTTGTACCCGTACAAGAAATATATAAGCGCAACTTCGTATTAAGCGACTTTAATAAAAATATAAACGCAAAGTTTTGCAAAAAGTTTGTTAAATGCAGAGTAACGCGAGCGTTAGGCAAAAACATTTACCTGTTGGAAACGTTGTCGGGAAGAAAATTAGGTGCGTGGCATGCCAAGGACCTCAAACAATAGTCCTCCTTCATTCACTCACTATCTCTCCGGCGACGAGGGTCAAGTCGTCCGGAGAGCACAACCGATCCATTATGTCAGCCAACCTGAAAGAAAGATAAACAAAATATCCATAAAGTAACTCGCTTATATGGGAGTTTTATATATAATAATACTTCCCGTAAATCTGTCTCCGGCGATGAGGGTCAAGTCGTCCGGGGAGGTCCAACATCCAGTATATATTATTCTACACAAATGCCAGGCATAGCTCGCGAAGCAGGAGACAGTGTCAGGTCGTGGGTCGTCCCCGCGTTGGGCTTCACACACAACTTGGCCCGCTTGGATGTACAGAGTTTCATATGCTTAGGCGTATGGTGCTATCAAAACAGTAACATTAAAATAAAATTTTTAAGCTATTGCATAGATTTTATAGCGGGCTTGGCGACTAAATCAAAAAAACCGTAACGGATATTTGTCAAAAAAGATCCGAAAAGGCTCGAAAAGGTTCGAAAAGATTCGAAAACGTTCGTAAAGGTTCGGTGTTAGCAACAGGCCAAATACAAAATATTGGATCTCTATCATAATCAATTATTTATTTAGTTTGATTTCAATGCTTGAACGGTGAACATGTGCCAAACGCACTCTTCGGTACTCTGTTTTAAGCGCACGTGCGACACTTCCTCACCGTACGACCATCGAAATCAAACTAAAAGAGCTGTCGTTGATTTTCACGAAGTAGTCATTGTGCTATCGCTTATCGTATACATATATGGTCGCTTACAAGCCAACCTAATAAAACCGCACTGCGTTTTTTTAGCGCACGCAAACAACCGGTGCTTTTTGCCCTAACCCAAATAAGTATGCGTTGCGACAATGTAAAGCATGTGCGCAAACGTCAAATCTAAATGTCACGCAGAACAAAAATTGGAAATTGATTTAGGTTTTCACGCAGCAAATTCAATTTGAGTTGCTCTCATACAAGTTGTATGTGCATGAGACATTTTTGACAGAAAATGACTTGCGTGCATTTATATTAGGTTGGCTTGTTAGCAGGTGCTAAGCTCACGCCAACCCCGGATCATAAAGTTAAAGTTAAAGCGAATGTTAAAGTTAAAGCGAAAATTAAAGTTAAAGTTAAAAATAAAGTTCAAGTTAAAGTTAAAGTTAAAATGAAAGTTAAAGTTAAAGTTAAGGTTAAAGTTAAAGTTAAAGTTAATGTCAAAATCAGAGTTAAAGTTAAAGTTAAGGTTAAAGTTAAATTTAAATTTAAAGTTAAAGTTACAGTTAAAGTTAAAGTTGAAGTTAAAGTTAAAGTTAAAGTTAAAGTTAAAGTTAAAGTTAAAGTTACAGTTAAAGTTAAAGTTAAAGTTGAAGTTAAAGTTAAAGTTAGGTTAAAGTTAAAGTTAAAGTTGAAGTCAAAGTTAAAGTTAAGGTTAAAGTTAAAGTTAAATTTAAAGTTAAAGTTACAGTTAAAGTTGAAGTTGAAGTTAAAGTTAAAGTTAAAGTTAAAGTTAAAGTTGAAGTTAAAGTTAAAGTTAAAGTTAAAGTTAAAGTTAAAGTTAAAGTTAAAGTTAAAGTTAAAGTTAAGGTTAAAGTTAAAGTTAAAGTTAAAGTCAAAGTCAAAGTTAAAGTTAAAGTTAAGGTTAAAGTTAAAGTTAAATTTAAAGTTAAAGTTACAGTTAAAGTTAAAGTTGAAGTTAAAGTTAAAGTTAAAGTTAAAGTTAAAGTTAAAGTTGAATTTAAAGTTAAAGTTAAAGTTAAAATTAAAGTTAAAGTTAAATTTAAAGTTAAAGATAAAGCGAATGTTAAAGTTAAAACGAAAATTAAAGTTAAAGTTAAAAATAAAGTTCTAGTTAAAGTTAAAGTTAAAATGAAAGTTAAAGTTAAAGTTAAGGTTAAAGTTAAAGTCAAAGTCAAAGTTAAAGTTAAAGTTAAGGTTAAGGTTAAAGTTAAAGTTAAAGTTAAAGTTAAATTTAAAGTTAAAGTTACAGTTACAGTTAAAGTTAAATTTGAAGTTGAAGTTAAAGTTAAAGTTAATGTTAAAGTTAAACTTAAAGTTAAAGTTAAAGTTAAAATTAAAGTTAAATTTAAAGTTAAAGTTAAAGTTAAATTTAAAGTTAAAGTTAAAGTTAAAGTTAAAATTAAAGTTAAAGGTAAAGTTAAAGTTAAAGTTAAAGTTAAAGCTAAAGTTAAAGTTAAAGTTAAAGTTAAAGTTAAAGTGAATGTTAAAGTTAAAGTTAAAAATAAAGTTAAAGTTAAAGCGAATGTTAAAGTTAAAGTGAAAGTTAAAGTTAAAGTTAAAAATAAAATTAAAGTTAAAGGTAAAGTGAAAGTTAAATATTAACTTCTCATTTATTCAATAAAAGTAAAAAATTTCTTTTCTTATCGGTCACCACGCTTAAAAAGTTTAACATTAATTCAAAAACAAAACTTGAATTAATATCAAAGAAAACAAAATGTTGCATAAATATTATAATTGCATAAGTTGATAATATGCAATAGCTTTACCGCGGCAGTCCCCGAGTGCCACACGTAATTTTTATTTTTATTTTTTTTAATATAATATTAACATATGTGGAACATAAGGCGCGTGAACGCCAAATCGGTTTCGGGAGCCTTAATAAAAAATGTAATTGGCGCTAATTGAGATTTCATTCTCGTAGTGGAACCGAAGGTGGCCAGTGAAGCCTTTTTCAAGCGCCAGGGATTCACAATTTTGTACAAATCACGAATGTCTACAAATTCGATACCAATTTTTTTTACAAATTCAACAATTTTTACAAATTCAGTATGATTGTCTACAAATTACCTACACATTTCGTCTTCAATTTATTACATGCATACATCATTTTCATCAGTTCATTTGTATTGCGTCTCACCACATTTTTGATATTGCAATCATCGCCAAAAATTCTTTCATCGCATTGTGGAAACCTGCATCAGAATTGGATATTTTTATTCACCTATCCACTTGCCCTAACGTTGGAGTGACCTACCTCGTTATAGCAGTCACCAAAAAATTTCACCATAATGTAATACGAACAAAAGCGTTTTATGGTAAATAGGAATTAACAAACGAGTCAGGGTAGTCTAAGAATTGTTCTTTTTTTTATCCCAAATTTTAAATTGTATAAAAGTTGAATTTCACATTGATGTGCATATAGCCGAGTCACTATAAAATTTATCCATTTTTTGTCTTAAACGTAATATTCGATTAAACCAAAATTTATAAAATTGTAAGGCGTCTATCAGTCACGAAATATACCAGAACGATTAATTAGGCTTTTTTTTTACCTTTTTCTTTTTTGCAGAGAGGGTATAAACCCTGCACCAATAAGCCCCGCAATCCCCACGTAAAAGAGCTCTTTTAGGCAGGCATTAGGGTGTGTTTTAAAACTCTTTTTTTATATAACTCCAATTGAGTAGATAAGAGTTTGGTGATTTTGGCGACAGAAAGACCCAGAAATATAGTCCAAAAGAATATTTGTCATAGATTTTTTTTATACGGAATTTATGTGGACATTTTGATTTTTTTTAGGTTTATTATATTTAAAGGCCTCTATATACGTTCATAAATACTGTTTTTAATACGTTTATTTTTTGCTTTTATATGTTTGTGTAAAGTTATAAATTTTTTTGCGAGGAAAGAACCCATATGTGTTAAACTCAAATTCACATACATGTATATATAAATTAAGTTGTTTGAAGAAAAAAATTATTGAATCTAAACGAAGCTTGATTTATTTTGTATAATATTTTATTTCACTAGTGTCTAGATTTTAAGATTATGTTTATTAAAAATGCGTTATTGAAGTGAAAAGAGACGTTATATGGCTTGCTAAATTCTTTTGGGGCGGGATGTATGATTGGAATGATGAGGAGGTAAGTAGGAGTATGGAGCATGGCATTAGGGTGACCGCAGAGTAGGTTACATGATGCGAGCGGTCCAAGGTGGGTGGGATTCCTGTGGTGCGGTGGGTAAGTGAATGCGAAGAGGTTGAACGGAAGGAAATAAATATGTGTGCTTCCGGTTCCAAGATGGCGGGTTGAGAACCACGGCCCGCCAAACGTACTGAGCTAGCTAGGGCCACCATCGGGAACCAAAGCAACGTGTATGTGACAATGACTACCCACTTTTAACCACTTTCCCCTGAAATTCCAACACCATCAAACATTTCGGTGTCAAAAAATTCAAGTTTTTGGGATATTTTTCATGGTGGAAAAAATTTCGCATAAATATAATGAGTGCGAATGAAAACGCATGTGTGTCTTGCTTACAAATATCCCAAAACAAGGAAAATAAAGAAAAACTATTTGACGTGCTATTGACGTTAGAAATTTTAAAAAAGTCAAACGTGATTTTTACAATTTCGCTAAAATTTTAAAATTAAATTATTATTTGCAGTTTTATTGCGAAAAATACAAGCAAAAAGATTTTATGTTGTCCCCATAAAATACATATATGCATGCGCCTGTGCGTATATGGATAATAGTGTATGTCAAAACGGGTTCAGTGCAAGGCCCCTGACAAAGTTCAGGAAGACTTTATGTTGTCATCATAAAATATATATGTGCATGCGCTTGGACTTATATGCATAATGGTGTATATCAAAACGAGTGAAGTGCCAGGCCCCTGACAAATAGCGGACAGCCTGGGCGACACTTGGACTTTATATAAAAAACTAATTAAAATTTTATAACTGCACATCAAATTAAAATGACATCAAACTTTTTCCCCGTATTACAGGATGATAATGGAGGCAACACATATCTTATATACGAACAAAAAATTCCAAATACTATTGATAAGGCAAATTTTAACGATCCTTTGGAAGAAAAGATCTGCGATTTTGAAAACGAAAAAGCAGTTTTCCTCGAACCAACTTATAATTTACTGACAGTGGAATATCACATCGTTTACAGTATATCATACGAAGTTCCTGTTTCATACTTTCGCATATACCGGGACGGTGAATTGATATTAAATCTTATCAGAGAATTCATCGTAGACAAATTACGAACGTGAAAAATAACATCTACCGACATGGGTGCCAGAACGGAGCACAGCGTGCAGTTCATCCTCAAATCAACGCATGGGTTAAGTAGAATACTTTTTCGGTTGGCAATTCAAATTCTATGAATTTGATTGAATAACGGCCAAACTCAGAAATTGTTTTAAAAAAAGCTCTATCTTAGAATTCGGAACGTTTTTCATAAAAACCCTAACTTAACTCGAAATATGGTAAAATTAACTTAAGATAGGGAGTTTTTGAATAATATTCTGAATGAGGGCGTTCTTAAAAAAATCTTATGTAGGCTTTTCTCACACTTCTGGGTTCTCGAAAGTGCAGAAAAGTTAAGGTAATATTTCTTACAGCTGCCGAAATAGCTGTTGTTTTTGCTGTTTTAGCAGTGATGGGGCGAATCCAATAAGCGCGACCGAACACAAATTGTTACCCCCAGCGGATTAGCACGGTTAGAATATACTCGCGGTAGGCATGCCTGTCGTAAGAGGAGATTAAAATAACAAGGACCTTCAACATCGATAACACTCCCCAAGACCTTCGGGGAGTGTCCTTATCGCAACAACAACAACAACATCACAAATTGTCATCAATATCCTCTACCGGGAGTCCAGGGAAACTTGCAGTTTCAACAGAACGGAGCATAGAGGGGGTGTTTGAGGCGTTGGTTCCACATTACAATTGAAGAGATGGTTGGTATCATGTGGGGAGACATTGCAAGCAGGACATACGTTTTGTATGTCGAGGTTGATACTGGATTGGTAGAGTTTAACATGTTACAGTATCCAGATCGAAGTTGAGGTACAGTGACGCGCGTCTCCATAGGGAGATTTCTCTCCTCTTCTGCGAGTTCAGGGTATTTAACTCTAAGAACGGGGTTCGCCGAACGATTCCTGGCATAGTGGTCCGAAGCGTTTTTGTGGATATCACTGAAGACCTGCTTGTGGTTTTTTGCTTCATACGGCTATGTTCTCAGGTACCGTATTTCCCCATAATGCTTACGGAGATGATGCCTTAGGCCCCTGGCAGGTGTGGCTTCATCAATCAGGTTTCTGGGTATTCAACAGAAACTGTTTGTTCTGCATTTCATTTCTCTCCTTAATGGGGAGTACTCTTGCCTCATTGTGTAGGTGGTGTTCTGGGGACATAAGAAGATAGCCCGTAGTGGTACTGAGGGCAATGTTTTGGCAGGCCTGCATTTTCTTCCAGTAACCTTTAGGCTTGGCGACCATATCTGGGATGCGTAGCATGCAATCGGACGGCCAATTGATTTGTAAGTAGTAAGAAGAAACTGGAGAGATCAGGGATATAGTTGTGTATTTTGTTACAAATGCCATGTGTGGGCCTACTGTTATTGTTCAGTCATCGGCGTAGGAAAACGATAGGTACTCCTTCTGGTGGTGAAAGTAGCTATGATATGTAGGAGTTAAACAGAATTGGGGATAGGACACCACCCTGTGGCACCCCTTGCTAAATTCTTCTTGGTTTGGATGTTACGTTCCGGAAATGCTCCGATGCTTGTAGACCAGACAGATAATTTGCGGTCCACCTTTTGAGACTTGGAGTAAGGGGAGAACCTTCCAGGCCTTGCAATAACGTGCCTGGTGGCCGTATCAAAAGTTTTTGACAAGTCTAATGCAACGAGCACTATCCTATGGTGGGGGTTTTGATTTAATCCACAATTTATCTGTGTAGTAATGGCATTTAGCGCGGTGGTAGTGCTGTGTAATTTTCGGAAGCCATGCTGATGATTGGCAAGGTGTAAATTTGCATTAAAATAAAAAAGCAGAATGGCGTCAAGTGTCTTGGCTACTGGCCTTAAATAGCGGAACCATCCTGGCCATTTTCCATTTTTCGGTGGATGAAACTTCAGCACTAGTGTCTTTTCTTTAAACCGAGCTCTAAAAAAGGGAAGATTCAGACTTAGACAATTTTGTTGAATTGATTTCTAATTTTGACTTTTATTGTTCTCTCTTCTTCTTAGCAATCAAATACTTCAACCTGCTCTCATCACAGGATGCAAAAACAGCTTCAGTAAGCAGAACTTTAGAAAAGGTAAATAAAGCCTGTCTCTGAAAGTTATATTGAATCTATAACTAATTTTGACTTTATTTTTTCTATTTTTTCAGTAGCAAACATATCGTTCGGAGCATCATAAGAGACATCATCAGAACCACTTCTGCTGACAAGAAGAAAATATTTTTTTTTGCATATTAGTTTAAGTTATATAGCTACAAATAATGTTAAGAAAATTTTAAAGTTGCAACGAAAGTGAATATTTGTCACTCACTGTAAACGAGTAATTAATGCTAGTATATACCAAAAGAAAGGTAATTTGGTTACTTTTCTTTCGATACTACTATCTTTAAATATTGATAAACGATTTCTGAACATTTTTTTCAAATTTAGAGACATATAATAACTAGTAAAAATGTTGAGAAATTTTATAAAGTTGTAACGAAAGTGAATATTTTTCACTTATTGTAAACGAGTAATAAATGCTAGTATATATCAAAAGAAAGGTAATTTGATTACTTTTCTTTCGGTACTACTATCGTTAAAATATACATTCGACTTTTTAAAATTTTTGGAAATAAAAGATACATGTATATAGCTAGGGGTAAAATTTTGTAAAGTTGTAAGAAAAGTGTGTGTTTTTTACTCCTTGCCAATGAGTTTCAAGTTTAGGCATGTACCAAAAGAAAAATAATTAAATTATTGTACTTTTGATAGTACTGTCAATCGAATCAAAAAGTTTTATCCCAAAATTTTGTATATTTTAGAAAAACACCTCTGTAGTAACTGCAAAGTTATACAAGTATTTTTCATTCATTTGTTAAAAATAACTGACTGGCTCTGTGATAAATATCAAAGCTTATTAACTCGAGTGATGAAAAAGCTAATAAGTCCTTTATTAAATAATAGAATTAAAAAGATACTTATCACAATAATCCTTAGTTTTAATTGATTTGAAAAATTTAGCTTATCGATTAATTGGTTTTTAATGTAATTGCCCTTTTGAAAGCTCGACCTAATCTGCTTTGATACTTAACCAATTATCGAATTAATTACTTTGGTAAATAAACAAATGTCATTTTAATATCAAAAATCCGAATATTACGCTGTTATTCAAAATTAGTTTATTTCAATGTTATTTGTATTTTCTTTTTTAATCTATATAAAAAACTAGCCTTTACCCGCGGCCCCGTCCGCAAGGGGAAAATAAAATATATGTGCTATGCGCGTTAGCCTGCTTATCAAGTTATCTGTTTAAAATTTAGTTTTCTGTCTAATGCATTTTATTTTGTAATTGAGTAAAAAAGAACTAAATGAGCTGATAACCTGATAGGATCCCAAATGATCCCGAAATTATCCAGAAAAAGCTACGAAATGACCCCCACGCTATCGCGGACGGATCCCGAAAACCATCCAGAAATGCCCCGGAAGGGTCTCCAAAATTTCCCGGAATAGCCCCAAAAAACCCCGAAATGACAACGACACGATTCTAGCCGTACCCAGAGGACCACACAGAAATGATCCCTGAAGGTGTTCCAAAATGGTCCCGAAATAGTCCCGAAAAATTTCCGAAATGACTCTGATTATCCCGACAAGTTCCGAAATGACCCCGAGGGGATCCACGACGGATCTCGAAAACCATACAGAAATGATTCCGGAAGGGTCCCGCAATGAGCCCGAAACAGTCAGGAAATGACCCCGATGGGATCCCCACGGATCCAGAAATGATCCTGGAAGGGTCCCATAACTATCCCGAAAAAGTAACAAAAAAATCTCGAAATGACTCCTACGGCATCCCGGAAGGATTCAGAAATGGCCTCGGAAGGGCCCCCAAATGATCCCGAAATAATACAGAAAAAGTCATGAAATGACCCTTAAAGGGTCCCCCAATGATCCCGAAATAGTCCCGAAATTACCCTGATAAGTTCCCGTACAGATCCCGAAATACATCCAGAAGTGATGCCGGAAGAGCCTCCAAATTATCCCGTATTAACGGATCCCTAAATGACCCTGAGGGGATCCCGGACAGATCCCGAAATCCATCCAGGAATGATCTTGGAAGGGTGCCAAAATGATCCCGAAATTGTATAGGAAAAGTCCAGAAATTACCCTCTGAAGGGATCCCGGACGAATCCTGAAAACCATACTTAAATGATCCCGAAAAAGTTCCGAAATTACTCTGACGGGATCCCGTACGGATCCCGGAAACCATCCAGAAAAGATGCCGAAAGGCTCCCCAAATGATCCTGTATTAGCCCAAAAAAGTCCCGAAATGACCCCGACGAGGTCCCGAGCAGATACCGAAAACCATCGAGAAATGATGCCGGATGGTTCCCCAAATGATCTCGAAATAGGCCAGAAATGACCCCGACGGGATCCCGAAAACTATTCAGAAATGATGCCGAAAATGTCCCCAAATGATGCCCTTATAGTCCCGAAATGGACCTCGAAACTACGTTTCCACTGCGGATCCGAACGGACATCCCGAAAACATCCAGAATCGATGCCTAAAAAATGAGCAAATGATCCCGTATTGAGTGAGAAAAAGGCCAGAATTGACGCGCACGGATAACGGACGGTGATCCCGAAACCATCCCGAAATGGATGCGAGTGGTGCACCCAAAATGATCCGATAGTTTCCCCGAAATGACCACCGTCCGGGATCCAGGACGAATCCCGAAACCATCAGAATGATTATATTGTAAGGACCCAAATGATCCCAAAAAAGTCACCTGTACAAGTTACCCCGACGGGATCCGCCGGATCCCCGGAAACCTATCAGAATGATGCTTAAAGTTACCAAAAATGATCCCCAAATAGTTCGCGAAATGAAACCTGACGGGGTCCCGGGATCCCGGAAAACCATCTGAAATGATGGCGAAAGGGTCCCAATGATCCCGTATTATAGTAGCGAACTACGTCCCGAAATACCCCTGATAAGTTCCCGTACAGATCCGAAAATACATCCAGAAGTGATGCCGGAAGAGTCTCCAAATGATCCCGTATTAACGGATCCCTAATGACCCTGAGGGGATCCGGACAGATCCCGAAATCATCCAGGAATGATCTTGGAAGGGTGCCAAAATGATCCACGAATTGTATAGAGAAGTCCAGAACTTACCTCTGAAGGGATCCCGGGACGAATCTTGCTGAAAAACCATACTTAATGATCCCGAAAAAGTCCGAAATTTACTCTGACGGGATCCCGTCACGGATCCCGGAAAACCATCCAGAAAAGATGCGCAAAGGCTCCGAAATGATCCTGTATAGCCAAAAAAAGTCCGAATGACCCCGTACGCTGCGTCCCGAGCAGATACGAAAACCATCGAGAAATGATGCCGGATGGTGCCCCAAATGATCGCGAAATAGCCAGAAATGACCCGACGGGATATCCCGAAAACTATGCAGAAATGATGCCGAAAATGTCCCCAAATGATGCCATTATAGTCCCGAAATGACACGACGGAGCCGAACGGATCCCAAAAACCAACAAGAGATATAGCCGAAAGGGTCACCAAATGATCCCGTATAGTCGAAAAAAGTCATGAAGTGACGCAGGACGGATGCCGGACGGATCCCGAAAACCACACAGAAATGAGGTCGAGAAAGCGCGTCCCCAAATGATCCCGTTATGTAGTCGCGAAAAAGTTCCAAATGACCGAGAAGGGATCCCCGACTGCTCCCAAAAAACAACCAGAACAAGTCTCCACCATCGTCAGCACAACCCCATTAAAATTGCAAGAGTTACATAAATAGGAAATGAAACCGAATTTAATTAGTTTGCTATTAATTTACTATTAACTAATGCACAAGTTAGTGTGGCTGGACCAATTGGTGCCGGCATCTGCTATGCCGGTTGTGCCGCCGTGGTAGTTGCATGTTTCGCAGCTGCTGGTGTGACTTTTGGCACTGTTCCAGGTTCAGTTATTGCAGCCACACCAGCCTTGGCAGGATGCAATGCAGCTTTCGGAGTATGCGAAAGTGCGTGTGTGGCGGCTCTTGTTGCGCCCACACCGTGAATAATTGGAATGAAAAATTAATGTAATAATTTCAATAAAGATGTACATACAATTTAATTTAAGTTTTATTATTTTTTTGGTGAAAGTCTAGTCACTGATAATACGCTACCAAAAATATCGATGGAGGTGTCAAAAAACGCGTATTAATCTACAACAATAATCCGGAGGACGAAAATGAAAATTCTATGTCTGAACATATTTCCAGTTGAACTTGGGGTAAAAGTCTAGTTAGGGGTCGACTGCTAATACGCTACCAAAAATACCGAGAGAGGTGTTAAACGACGCGTCTTGACATCAGTATTAATAATCCGAAGGCGGAAAATAAAAATTTTAACGCGTTCAAAAGATGTTAACGAAAAACCGAAAAAAAGACCCGCGGTACCTCCGAAACGGGGTCGGATCCATGGAATTTTTGCGCAGAACACTTTCTGCGTTAGCGGCCTTCGGCCGCGATTATAACAAATAACGGTAATAGTCTAGTGGAGGAGTCGACTGCTAATACGCTACCAAAAATATCGAGTGAGGTGTTAAAAGACGCGTATTAATCTCGAGAACAATGATCCGAAGGCGGAAAATTGTATCTCTGTCTGGAGATATTTGCAGTTGAAGTTGGCGGTTTCCATGTGGTTGTTGTTGTGTTGTACCCATAAAAAAATTTGTGCATCCACCGTGGCGGTTAGCCACGGTTATACCACACACCCGGACTAGCATGGCGTAGCCCAGGGCTATTTTTTATAAGCGCGGCCGAAGGCCGCCAACGCAGAAAGGTGTTCTGCGCAAAAATTCCATGGATCCGACCCCCGGTTTCGGAGGTACCCGCGAGTCTTTTTTCGGTTTTTTCGTTAATATCTTTTGAACGCGTTAAAATTTTTATTTTCCGCCTTCGGATTATTAATACTGATGTCAAGACGCGTCGTTTAACACCTCTCGGTATTTTTGGTAGCGTATTAGCAGTCGAACCCCTAACTAGACTTTTACCCCAAGTTCAACTGGAAATATGTTCAGACATAGAATTTTCATTTTCGTCCTCCGGATTATTGTTGTAGATTAATACGCGTTTTTGACACGTTTTTTGGTAGCGTATTAGCAGTCGACCCCTCAACTAGACTATTACCAAAATAACCCTGGGCTACGCCAGACCTAGTCCGGGTGTGTGGTATAACCGTGGCTACCGCCACGGTGATGCACATTTTTTTTTGTGGGTACGAACACAACAACAACCACAAGGAAATCGCCAACTTCAACTGCAAATAACTCCGGACAGAGATGAAATTTTTCTTTTCCGCCTTCGGATTATTGTTCTCGAGATTATACGCGTCTTTTGACACCTCACTCGATATTTTTGGTAGCGTATTAGCTGTCGACCCCTCAACTAGACTATTGCCAAAAATTCGATTGAGCCATGTCCGTCCGTCCGTCCGTCTGTCCGTTAACACGATAACTTGAGTAAATTTTGAGGTATCTTGATGAAATTTGGTATGTAGGTTCCTGGGCACTCATCTCAGATCGCTATTTAAAATGAACGATATCGGACTATAACCACGCCCACTTTTTCGATATCGAAAATTTCGAAAAAGTGCGATAATTCATTACCAAATACGGATAAAGCGATGAAACTTGGTAGGTGAGTTGAACTTATGACGCAGAATAGAAAACTAGTAAAATTTTGGACAATGGGCGTGGCACCGCCTACTTTTAAAAGAAGGTAATTTAGAAGTTTTGCAAGCTGTAACTTGGCAGTCGTTGAAGATATCATGATGAAATTTGGCAGGAACGTTACCCTTATTACTCTATGTATGGTTAATAAAAATTAGCCAAAAAGAACGACCACTCCCACTTTTTAAAAAAATTTTTTTTTAAGTCAAATTTTAAAAGAAAAGTTAATATCTTTACAGTATATAAGTAAATTATGTCAACATTCAACTCCAGTAATGATATGGGTGCAACAAAATGCAAAAATAAAAGAAATTTCAAAATGGGCGTGGCTCCGCCCTTTTTCATTAAATTTGTCTAGGATACTTTTAATGCCATAAGTCGAACAAACATTTACCAATCCTTGTGAAATTTGGTGGGGGCTTAGATTCTGGGACGATAACTTATTTCTGTGTAAAAGGGCGAAATTGGTTGAAGCCACGCCCAGTTTTTTTACACAGTCGACCGTCTGTCCTTCCGCTCGGCCGTTAACTCGATAACTTGAGCAAAAATCGATATATCTTTACTAAACTCAGGTAACGTACTTATCTGAACTCACTTTGTATTGGTATACACAATGGCCGAAATCCGACTGTGACCACGCCCACTTTTTCGATATCGAAAATTACGAAAAATTAAAAAAATGCCATAATTCTATACCAAATACGAAAAAAGGAATGAAACATGGTAATTGGATTGGTTTATTGACGCAAAATATAACTTTAGAAAAAAAACTTTGTAAAATGTGTGTGACACCTACCATATTAAGTACAATAAAATGAAAAAGTTCTGCAGGGCGAAATAAAAAACCCTTAAAATCTTGGCAGGAATACTGTTCGTGGTATTATATATATAAATAAATTAGCGGTATCCAACAGATAATGTTCTGGGTCACCCTGGTCCACATTTTGGTCGATATCTGGAAAACGCCTTCACATACACAACTATCACCATTCCCTTTTAAAACCCTCATTAATACCTTTAATTTGATACCCATATCGTACAAACACATTCTAGAGTCACCCCCTGGTCCACCTTTAACGCGATATCTCGAAAAGGCGTCCACCTATAGAACTAAGCCGCACGCCCTTTTGAAATACTCATTAACACCTTTCGTTTGAAACCAATATCGTACAAACACATTCTAGAGTCACCCCTGGTCCACCTTTATGGCGATATCTCGAAAAGCCGACCACCTATAGAACTAAGGCCCACTCCCTTTTAAAACCCTCATGTTGTTGTTGTTGTTGTTGTAGCAATGCTCGCCCCACCTAATAGCCGCGAGCGATCACAAATTGTCATCAATATCCTCTAACGGGAGTCCAAGGAAACTTGCCGTTTCAACAGGGGGTGGACCATAAGGAAAGGGGTGTTAGAGGCGTTGGTTCCACATTACAATTGAAGAGATGGTTGGTGTCATGTGGGGACACATTGCAAGCGGGGCATACATTTTGTATGTCGGGGTTGATTCTGGATAGGTAAGAGTTTAACCTGTTACAGTATCAAGAACGAAGTTGAGCAAGAGTGACACGCGTTTCCCTGGGGAGTATGCGTTCCTCTTCCGCGAGTTTTGGATAATTTTCGTTAAAGTACTGGATTCACCGGGCAATTCCCGGCATAAAGGTCCGACGCCTGGAGTTCACCAAGGACCTGCTTGTGTTTTTTCACTTCATACGGCTGGGTTCTCAGGTGCCGTATTTCCTCAAAATGCTTACGGAGATGACTCCTTAAGCCCCTAGGCGGTGCTGGTTCATGAGATGTCTGTTGGGATGCCCAGGTTTCTGGGTATTCAACAGGAACTGTTTGGTCAGCATCTCATTTCTCTCCCTGATGGGGAGTATTCTCGCCTCATTATGCAGATGGTGTTCTGGGGACATAAGAAGAGAGCCCGTGGCGATTCTGAGAGCAGTATTTTGGCAGGCCTGTAGTTTCTTCCAGTGGGTGATTTTTAGGCTTGGCGACCATATGGGTGACGCGTAGCACGTAATCGGCTGGCTAATTGCTTTGTATGTAGTCATGAGCGTTTCTTTATCTTTTCCCCAAGTACTGCCAGCGAGGGATTTGAAGATTTTGTTACGGCTCTGAATTCTCGGAACAATTGCGGCTGCGTGCTCACCAAAATGTAGATCCTGATCAAACGTCACACCCAAGATTTTGGGGTGTAGGACAGTCGGTAGCGTAGTGCCATCGACGTGGATGTTCAAAATGGTCGACATTTGGGACGTCCATGTTGTAAATAAGGTCGCGGAAGATTTAGTCGGTGATAATGCCAGGTTTCGCGAGGCGAAAAAACTGGAGAGATCAGGGAGGTAGCCGTTTATTTTATTGCATAGCGCATCGATCTTTGGGCCTGGGCCTGTGGCCATTATTGACACAATAAAAAGTACTCAAGTCGCGCCAACACGTTATCATCGCACCAACTTCAAACAATTGCTACCGTACATCATCATCGTTCAGAGGCAGAGATTTCAAACGTTAAAATACAACAAAAGCAATATCGAATACTTAAAGGAGCAGCAGCAGAAAACTACAACAACTACAATAGAAGCCGGAACACACAACAACAAAAACAACAACAACAAATGTAATAGAAACAACAGCTCGCCCGTGAGTACAGAGAACGTGTGGGAAGGCTCTTAGGAAATTAGTTACGAAGTTTTGGGTCTTTTGGACAAAACACCTTATTTCAAAATCAGTAAAAATATACAATTGCGACAACTATCAACAACAAATAAAGGAATTTGGTGAGCTGTATCTAACATTAGTTTATTTAATTTATATTATTTATATGTATATGTATATGTATCAAAATAGATTAAACATTTTGTTTTGTAAACCCTCCTTTCCGGATATTTTTATTTCTTCCTATAATATAATTTTTGTAATTATTTTTATTAACAAATGTTTCATTCACCATCAAATAATACACGTACATCTACACCACGAAATCAAGTAAACGATTCACTTATTGATTTGGATAATGAAAATTATCAAAATGATTTACCAAATCCATATGCGAATCAAAATAACGAAATTTTTGCTACATCGGTAAAACTTTCCCAATTTTGGACTAATTGCCTTGAAGCATGGTTCATCCATGCTGAAATGCAATTAAGTCGAAAGAACATTACTCAGGAAGGGACAAAATATGAAAATGTCATAACTGCACTTCCGCAGGAGGTAATTATGACATTCTTGATTTTATTCAAAATCCTCCTGAAGATGACAAATTTTCTGCATTAAAGAAAATTTTAATTGAACGGCATTCATTAAGTGAGAATGCCAAGTTAGATCGAGTGTTATCCGATTCAGAAATGGGAGATCGTAAACCTTCTGAATTTTATCGGTCTCTAGTGCTACTCTCTGGAAACAATTTTAGCAAGGAAATTCTTAAAAAGCTTTGGATAAGGAAGTTGCCAAAAAATTTAAGTATTATCCTTGCTAGTTCGAATTCGACTGAAATAAGTGAATTAGTTAAATTAGCCGATAATATTTGGAAAGCTTATAATAAAATGAAATAGCTTCAGTTAGAAATTTTTCCAAATTCTAAAAGCGAAATGCAATTATTTCAAATTTGGTTCAAACAACTAACATTATTTGCAAAAATTTTGAAAAATTATCATTAGAGATAGTGAAATTAAAAATCAGATGAGTCAAAATTATTCAAGGTCGCGATCTATTAGTAGGAATCGCTTTAGAAGTCCCTCTAGATATCGATCAAATCTCGTGACAACCCAAATGGCTCTGTAGGTATCATTATAAGTTTGGTAATCAGGCTTTGAAGTGCGAACAACCATGCGCTTTTAAAAATAACAATAGTTCGTCAAACTAAAGTCATCCGTTGTTGCGGCGAGAAACAACGGAAATTTAGACACCTTACACGTCGCTTATTTATTTTGATAAAACAAAAAAATTGAATTTTTAATAGATAGTGGAGCAGAAATTTCAGTGCTTCCGGTTTCAAATCTTCATGTTCGAAAAAGTCATCAGATATTATTTAACGGCAGCTAACGGTTCAACGATTTCGACATACGGTAAAAAACTTTTAAATATAAAATTTAGGACTGCGTCGCGAATTTCCGTTCACGTTTTTAATAGCAGATATAGCTAACCAATTATCGGTGCTGATTTTCTGTGTAAATATGGTCTCTTAAT
>JARSSU010009519.1:0-10735 GCA_029619165.1 Eurosta solidaginis | reverse complement strand
ATAAAACAGAGCTTAGAGGGGGAAAAATCTGCAAAAAATAAAAAGTTTTCAAGATCCTTCCTCACAAAGTGAAAATTTGTTTCTATTTTTACAATTGAAAAATCCGTAATGATTGTTCGTTATCTTTGAATCTGCAGGGCCTAGCAAAAAGTGATGTATGCACTGTTTATAGCAGGCATGCTTAACGAACGAAACGATATCATTTCGTTACGATAATCAACGCTAATAAACGAAACGAAGTCACTTCGTTTCGTTTATTAACGTTAAGAACGTCAAATTAACGTTAATGATATCGTTTCGTTCGTTAAGCATGCCTGTTTATAGCAAATTTTATTACCTTTAAAAAGCTTCAAATCATTTGGAATTGATCAGTTTGTTCTTGAGATATGTATGATGGATTGAGATATATATATTGGAACCAATTTTTTTTTGAAAACATGGTAATTCGTAAATATATCAAAAAAATTACCATAGAATTAAAGATAACCTTGATTTTCGGAATCAGGGGGTGATTTTACATAGGAATTTCATAATGGCTTCTCTGGTGCAGAAAAAAATTTAAATTTGTGATTCATTATTATTACAGGCGTTCAGCTACTGCTGTATCTGCTGGTATGTATGTTTTTATGCCAATGCAATTGAATGCCGGTGTACAGCCACTGCTTTTGTTTTACGAGGAGGAGGCATCGAGAGCCTCTTAGTCAGTGTGGAACTTTAACCGCACTAAACCTCCTACCGTCTGAGTACCATTTACCCCCCTGTACTTTGATAGTCCCGCGGTATAGTTAAAGCTGCGAATGGCACACCCTGCTTACTATCTCAATGTGCTTTACACATACTACTTCTACGAATATTTCCAAGCATACCTTAAACATTGTGCATATAGTGCTTGTAGCATGTTTGTGCGTTCGACTACTTTATTGTAGATTTTTTTATATGTATATATATAAATATATTTATATATATATTTTTTTCATTTACTTTTAAAAGGTTTTTTGCCACGATACCTAACGATGTCTTTTCTCGTACTTCCACCGATTGGAGAGGCCTTGTCTCCAATCCGTGTATAAACCCTGATTACATGTGAGACATTTACAGTCCTACTCGTTGTTTCTACAGTTGGAGGGGCCTTGTCTCCAATATGTAGGTTGTTGACTGCTCTTGGTCACACATGGTTAAAGATGCCGTGTCTCCAATCCGTGCTTTATTCCTTCACCTGGGGCAATCAGTATTCGAACGGTTGAAGAGGCCTTGTCTCCAATCCGTCGTCTGGTTTACTATACATTACCTACATATATTCCGGTCTTTCTTATTTTATCATTCTGACGCCACTCGACTGTTTAATGCTCGCTGCTGCACCGGAGACTTTCCAGACTTCGTAGACATTTCCTAATTTCCGCTGTTACATCGCATGCCGCGGACCATTTTACCTTGCCCTTCTAGCATGCATCCAACTATTGTTTCAGGAGTGTAATCCTCTCCAAAAATTCTGCGTAGTTTGCATCTCGAGCTATAGAACCTAAGACTCTCGGAAAATACATGTTAAACATCTTAAACTGTATTGTCGTCACAGTGATCGAATATGTTGTTAGGTTCATTATTGAATCGGTGCAAATATTCCTTAAAGCATCCGTGACCACTCAGAAACTGTGTGAGGTAGAAATATACCTCGCCGTGATTTCTGGATATCCATATATTCATATCTGGGATACATCGGTGTATCCAGCGCCCCTTTGTTGAGGCTTTCCACCTGAGCTGCCAGTTCTGCACGCTTAGCTCTCGTGCTCCATTACGTGAGTTTTGATCCTGATAAATCGTCGCTGCTTCTTTTGCTAATATAAAACACATTTCTTCTTCTCTTATGTAGAACTGCCACACGTGATTTTTTCGAACAAAACTTGTAGTATAAATGTTTGACATAACATTTTAAATAGAGAACTTTTAAGTTATAGAAAAGTAAACGATGAAATCGCAGGAAGGTAATTCACCACTGGAGTAACTTTACATGTAATTCGGCAAGTTTAATTCTCGTAACACTTTATTTTGAAACGATTCCAAAACAACTCAAGCTTTTATGCTGTCGGAAACATCAACATTAAAAAAGAATGTTTTTATTATCTTATTAGATTCGTTCGCGTGAGTGAATATTCGTAAAAACTTGAACGATATATTAGTAACTTTTGAAAAATCCTGTTCGTTCAAACAAAACTTTTGCAACAAGAGGACGCAATTTTGTATTTCGCTTGGAGAAGTTGCAAAATAGTACCCGATAAATAGGTGCCCCGGTATCGCACAATTTTTGCAGTGTTATGCACATTAAATTCAAAAAAGGGTTTTTGTTTTGTATTGATAACTGAAAAACTATAAAGCCTCAGACTGTCGTTAAGGAAATGCTTAGGCTGCACAATCAAATTTAAAGGTGAAAACAAAAATGTCTGTTTCATGGTTGGACAAAACATCAAAAGGCAATCGGGATCAAAATTAGTTTTTAAATTGGATTCTGGTGCAAGCGGTCATTTGGTTAATAGTCGAATCTTTTTTGATAAAATTCAAGAATTAAATCTACCTACTATAATAAATGTGGCAAAGGATGACGAAACGATTGTGGCTACAAGCTGTGGAGATGTTCACGGCATCAGTAACAAAGGTATTCCCATTACGATGATGAATGTCTTATATATTCCTGAGCTTCGTGATAATCTGTTATCGGTACGAAAACTTACAAGGGCTGGTCTTGAAGTCAAATTTAAAAAACTTGTTGCTGTTATTAAAAAAGATGGCATTGTGATTGCAGCAGGGAACCTCAATGGTAATTGTACGAATTTAAAGTAAATATTGAAAAGCCACCACGGCAAGCATATTCAACGAACAAAATCGAGTTATGGAACAAAAGACGAGGACATTTAGGACAAGGAGGTTTGAATGACTTTATAAAACATGATATGGTGACTGGTATAGATGCGAAAAGTGGAAATATTCATTTTTGTGAAACTTGTTTCAAAGGAAAACAATGTAGGGATCCGTTGATGGTACTCGGTTGAAATCGAAAAGAGTTCTGGATGAATACATTCCGATGTCTGCGGCCCAATTGATCCGATAAGTTACGAGGGCTCGAATATTTCGTGTCGTTTATAGACGACTATACTCATTTTGCCATGATTTACTTAATAAAGAGGAAGACTCAAATATTTGAAGTATTTAAGGAATACGAGGCGATAGTAACAGCAATGTTCGGCAAATCAATAGCAAAGGTAACTATAGATCAAGGTCGTGAGGATTGTTCATCCGAACAACAACAATGGTATAAACAGAAGGGGATCCAGGTAGAATGCACAATGGCGTACTCGCCTCAACAAAATGGAGTTGCAGAGCGCTTTAACCGTACTCTTCTAGAAAAAGTTCGCACGATGCTTATAGGGTCTCAGCTACCAAAGAGAATGTGGGCGAAACAGCTTTATCAGCTGTATATATATTAATCGAAGTCCAACTACGTCATTAGATGGTCAAGTTACACCTGCTGAATTGTTCTATGGAACGAAGCCCAATGTACCGAAAATTCGCGTGTTTGGTTGTAAAGCAATGGCTTGGATACCAAATCAAAAGAGAGAAAAAAGATCAACGTCGAAAATAAAAAGGTGTAATGATCGGATATCGATTATGGGACATTGAAAGGCAAACTGTTTTTACATCAGGGGATGTGAAGTTTGATGAAAACTCTTTTCCATATAAAGAAGTAATTCCTGTAGAAGATCGTACTTTGATTGTTATCACTCATGAGCAAGAAGGGGAAAGTGATGTTGCTCTGTGTTTAGGCCCAATGCCTAACTTTTATCTGATTGACGGCGCACGTGTGTGTGCGGGTTGTCAGCACCCATGCACGTATATGGGGTTGTTGTGTGTGTGGCTTTTTCCCCTCCTTAATACCAGAGGACTTTTTCGCGGCTTTAGCGGTTGTCCTCAACGGGATAACCGGCCTCTTCTCGATTGACCGCCAACCAGCACACATCGCCCAAGATCGCCATCGTCACGTCAACACCAAGGTAATATTGTATCCACTCTATATTTCTAACACTCTAATAAAACATTATTATAACGAGGAAATCCTCTTTGCGTTTTGTTTCTTTTTATTTCTTTTGAGCGAACCATCCACTCCAAGATCGACCCGTGTGCGCCTACCCATTGCCGGTTTCAGACGCACCCAGGCCGAATACTCTGAGTGAATGTGAAGCAGAAACCGGTATGCTGTAAGTGAATCTGATGCAGAAAGTGATCGAATTCCAGTCGATGATGAGAATAATATTGTAACGAATTTTGGGAAATTCCGCTTACTTGCATCCTTCTGCTAACGTTCAAACCACTAAACTGTTGAATAAATAACCCCAATATTCAATAATGCAAAACTAATTTTATTAGACAACTTTCACAATAACACTTCTACTTCTCAACAGATAGCGTGCTTAAATCAAACTGATTGCCATGCCTCAGCTGGCGCTGCTTCTATACTCTCGGTTGCCTCGTTTGCATATTTCTAGGCGTTTCTGGAATTTACTATTTCTTTACCAGCTATACAATTACAGCTATAACTACAGATGCACGCCTGTAGCCTCTCATATGCGCGTGTATATGTGAGTGGTACTTGCACATGTAGCATTATGCATGGTGCCCCCTTATGTCAATAAGTTTGTAGCATTATGCATCATGCTCTCCTACGCCAATGCACTTTCTATGTAGACCACACACAATCATATTGCATTCACATTACAATATCGACCTAAGTACATTACGTTCAACATCACATACTAAAGAAGTTCGACATCACATACTAATGCCGACAGCAAGACCTATATCCGTTACATTTCTACTGGCGCATTGACCAATTCGTTAATAGCATGACCAAGTGTCAATGCCAATTTGTCAATGTGCCTGCCAAAATATTTCTTCAGTTACAATTTCTAAAATTAGGTCGAACTAATATGCTGACTCAAAATGTAAATGTTAAGAATATAGTGTATTAGTTTAGTGTAAAATAGATAATTTTTTATAAAAAGAAAGACATTTCTCTAATAAATTCAGCCACTTTTTAACGCTACACATCGGCGTTATTCTATTATTATTTTAACGTTTTACATGGCGATCCTGCCAGTTCGACCCTTAAGCATAAAATTGCTGAACAAGCGAAAATTGCTTAAGGATTTTACTGATGAAAGATCCTGCTAAGTTTTTTGTTTGTATAAAAAACGGAAAAAAAGGATCACGCGTTGTAAAGCGTACAGAACTAGAGCTAGAATACTGCATTCCTCCCACCGAACCAGTAATTTGAAAAAGGATATAAATTGGATCCAGACGATGAATTAAATTGCGCAGAAGAATGAAATGCTGTTGCGTTATCCAACAATATAGGACAACCAAATGCCATTGAAACAAAAAAAACTTCAAGCAACAAAAATAGCTACAGATAGACAAAGCATAATCGAGTGGAATATTATCACAGAATGACAACATCAGCAAACCGTGGATATTTTGGTAACAGCAAAACAACATTCTGACTGGCAGCAAGTAATATAAGTATATTTTAATCTGTAGAATCATTTGAGCGGTCTTAGGGACGCTACACCATGAGTTTTTCCTTAGGAAATTCTTTTTTTCTCTTCATTAAATTAGAATCAACACTTAACATTTTTACAGTAGGACTAGTTTAATTGAAAAATTTTATCTGACAGAAATACTAATTAAACATTAAAAATCAATTAAAATTGGAATGCTTAGTGAAAAGAATAGAATCTTCAAATAATTTGTCAACAAAAAAAAACAAACATTTTTTTTAAAAGGTTGCAGCTATTTCCCTACTATGCAAGAGATTACAACTGAGGAAGATTTTCACAAATTTTAAAAAGTGTGAAGACACAATTAGAGAATTTATAAAAGTCTCCGAAGAAGTCTTAAAAAATCTTAAAGTAGCTAAGCAAGGTCCGAAACCGATTACAATAAACGAGTATCGGCGACGGAATAAGCTTAAAAAAAAGGAGAGAAATTCCAATAATACCATTCCCGATAATACAAATGAGAAGAAAACGGGGAGGTAAACAATTTAAAAAGAAAAAGGAAATAGCTGAACTTTTAAACTCTTAAATATTCCCACCAATAAGGAAGATAGATTAAAATTAAAAGGAAAAACAAGTAAGGAAGGCTAAGTCGGGTGTAACCGAACATTGCATACTCAGCTGAGAGCTATGGAGACAAAATAAGGGAAAATCACCATGTAGGAAAATGAATCTAGGGTAACCCTGGAATGTGTTTGTATGACATGTGTATCAAATGGAAGATATTAAAGAGTATTTTAAGAGGGAGTAGGCCATAGATCTATGGGTGGACGCCATTTAGGGATATCGCCATAAAGGTGGACCAGGGCGGAATCTAGAATTTGTTTGTACAATATGGGTATCAAATGAAGGGTGTTAATGAGTATTTTAAAAGAGCGTAGACTTAGTTCAATAAGTGGACGCCTTTTCGAGATATCGCCATAAAGGTGGACCAGGGGTGACTCTAGAATTTGTTTGTACGATATGGGTATCAAATGAAAGGTGCTAATGAGTATTTTAAAAGGGCGTAGGCCTTAGTTCTATAGGTGGACGCCTTGTCAAGATATCGCCATAAAGGTGGACCAGGGGCGACTCTAGAATTTGTTTGTACGATATGGGTATCAAATGAAAAGTGTTAATGAATTTTTTAAAAGGCAGTGGGCCTTAGTTCTATAGGTGGACGCCTTTTCGAGATATCGCCATAAATGTGGACCAGGGCGACTCTAGAATTTGTTTGTACGATATAGGTATCAAATGAAAGGTGTTAATGAGTATTTTAAAAGGGCGTGGGCCTTAGTTCTATAGGTGGAGGCCTTGTTGAGATATCGCCATAAAGGTGGACCAGTGGGCAACTCTAGAATTTGTTTGTACGATATGGGTATCAAATGAAAGGTGTTAATGAGTATTTTTAAAGGGCGTGGGCCTGAGTTCTATAGGTGGACGCCTTGTCATAGATATCGCCATAAAGGTGGACCAGGGGTGACTCTAGAATTTGTTTATGCGATATGGGTATCAAATGAAAGGTGTTAATGAGTACTTTAAATGGGAGTGGGCCTTAGTTCTATAGGTGGACGCCTTTTCGAGATATAGCCATAAAGGTGGACCAGGGGCGACTCTAGAATTTGTTTGTACGATATAGGTATCAAATGAAAGGTGTTAATGAGTATTTTAAAAGGGCGTGGGCCTTAGTTCTATAGGTGGACGCCTTTTCGAGATATCGCCATAAAGGTCGACCAGGGGTAACTCTAGAATTTGTTTCTACGATATGGGTATCAAATGAAAGGTGTTAATGAGTATTTTAAAAGGGCGTGGGCATTAGTTCTATAGGTGGACGCCTTTTCGAGATAACGCCATAAAGGTGGACCAGGGGTGACTCTAGAGTTTGTTTGTATGATATGGGTATCCAACGAAAGGTGTTAATGAATATTTTAAAAGGGAGTGGTGGTAGTTGTATATGTGAAGGCGTTTTCGAGATATTGTCCAAAATGTGGACCAGGGTGACCCAGAACATCATATGTCGGGTACCGCTAATTTATTTATATATGTAATACCACGAACAGTATTCCTGTCAAGATTCCAAGGGCTTTTGATTTCGCCCTGCAGAACTTTTTCATTTTCTTCCACTTAATATGGTAGGTGTCACACCCATTTTGCAAAGTTTTTTTCTAAAGTTATATTTTGCGTCAATAAACCAATCCAATTACCATGTTTCATCCCTTTTTTCGTATTTGGTATAGAAATATGGCATTTTTTTCATTTTTCGTAACTTTCGACATCGAAAAAGTGGGCGTGGTCATAGTCGGATTTCGGCCATTTTTACACTAATACAAAGTGAGTTCAGATAAGTACGTGAACTGAGTTTAGTAAAGATATACCGATTTTTGCTCAAGTTATCGTATTAACGGCCGAGCGGAAGGACAGACGGTCGACTGTGTATAAAAACTGGGCGTGGCTTCAACCGATTTCGCCCTTTTTCACAGAAAACAGTTATCGTCCTAGAATCTAAGCCCCTACCAAATTTCACAAGGATTGGTAAATTCTTGTTCGACTTATGGCATTAAAAGTATACTAGACAAATTAAATGAAAAAGGGCGGAGCCACGCCCATTTTGAAATTTTCTTTTATTTTTGTATTATTGCACAATATCATTACTGGAGTCGAATGTTGACATAATTTACTTATATACTGTAAAGATATTGAATTTTTTGTTAAAATTCGAATTAAAAAAATTTTTTTTAAGTGGGCGTGGTTGTTCTTCGATTTTGCTAATTTTTATTAAGCATACATATAGTAATAGGAGTAACGTTTCTGCCAAATTTCATCATGATATCTTCAACGACTGCCAAATTTACAGCTTGCAAAACTTTTAAATTACCCTCTTTTAAAAGTGGGCGGTGCCACGCCCATTGTCCAAAATTTTACTATTTTCTATTCTGCGTTATAAGGTCAACCCACCTACCAAGTTTCATGGCCTTATCTGTCTTTGGCAATGAATTATCGCAATTTTTCGGTTTTTCGAAATTTTCGATATCGAAAAAGTGGGCGTGGTTATAGTCCGATATCGTTCATTTTAAATAGCGATCTGTGATGAGTGCCCAGGAACCTACATACCAAATTTCATCAAGATACCTCGAAATTTACTCAAGTTATCGTGTTAACGGACAGACGGACGGACGGACGGACATCGCTCAATCAAATTTTTTTTCGATACTGATGATTTTGATATATGGAAGTCTATATCTATCTCGATTCCTTTATACCTGTACAACCAACCGTTATCCAATCAAAGTTAATATACTCTGTGAGCTCTGCTCAACTGAGTATAAAAATAGAGAGTTAAGAAATAAAAACAAATAAAGAAATTTTTTATTATAAATAAAAAAAAATTTTTTAGATGTCTGGTTATTATAACTAAATAAGTAAGTCAATTTGAATGCTCAGGTCGGCTCCTGTATAAAAAACCCTTTAAATTTGGAATTCTTCACGAATCGCGGAATGTTCACGAAGCTATAGCATGATAAGCTAACCATGATAAAGACCAAGCTAAAAGGCACGGCAAGAATTTCGTAAGTAACGAATATACAATTGCACAAATAAAACTAAATTAAGAACTGCAATAAAAGGCGAATCAGTGGAAGTTTTGACAGCAAAACTCCTGAAATCCAACAGCGAGTAGTAAAACGCGCAAACCAATACACTGAGGAGATAGAAAAGACTAACTAGGTCATTGAAGGGAGCCTATATCTCGGATGGATTAAAGCGCAGACCGGCAACGAGATATGCCACTCAAGCAGCAGTCAAAGCTATGTGTAGAACTGCTCCAGTGATAAAGTGAAAATGATCAGGCAAGCAGGAACGTTCACAACAATGAACGATGCGATTTCAAAGTTCACAAACAGCTGCACGGAAATCACAGGCAGCTCGAACACAATTTTAAATATACGGCAACAAAATTAATATCGAAGTAATTTCCGTGGATGCTACCGAAGTAACAACTATGGGAATTACCGAGGTAGAAGATTTAGACCGCAACAGCCGAGATACAACAATAATTCGAGAACAAATAATAATTCCCAAAGAGGATCACAAGCCAAAATGGCAATAAGACAGTACAATCAGACTCGTAACGTGCGCCGTTGCAACCAGCAGGAAAACCAGGAAACTCCACTTCAAGATCAGTAGATAGGAAAATATGTGTACTAAACCTACACCTAAACAGCTAATATCTACAAGGACATTACTAATAATTCAATTTAAAATTTCTTAATAGACACTGCAGCAGATATCTCCATTATTAAAAATAATCAAATTAGTAATAATATTAAAATAAATACAGAAGAAATCACAGATTTAAAGGGCATTGGTGAAGGTATAACCAACACATTAGGAACAGTAAGCTGATTTAAAGGGTGATGGCCTACTTATTTATAAATTCACGTGTAGAAGACGACTTTCCAATCCCAAGGATGGAAAAACTAGGACTGATTTCATAAAGAAAACTACTAATTGTATTCTGGCTTATGGCGACGACAGCGGATAAAACTAATTCTAAGACCATATGATTTCCCTCAAACCAAAACAATGCATTAACAAATTGTCCTGTCGGCTTAATACATTACGCTCCCTGCTGGCAGAAGTTGTTAAAGACAAATTAAAGTAAACACTGACATAAACACATCTCATACCCATCAACAATTGTCTGAAGGCATTTTATAGCAAACACAATAATAAGACCAACCACTGATGTTAATGTAATTAGCACACCAATAAAAACCAAACTATCAACCTTACACAATTAATACTGAAAATTTAGATCACTATCACACCAATTGAAACAAGCACTCACAATAAGAATCGTAATGATCCCGAAAAATAGAGATGTAACACACACTTCCTCAAGATTTGTCAATTCTCATTAACATCATTATGCATACAGAATCTAAGGACCTATTGCACTCGACAACACTCACCAATTTCCTCTAATAGTTGTTACAACCAACACTACACATGAAAGACGACACCCCAGTTTCTTCCATCAAAAACGGTAGATTGCCTGAGGCACAACCCGGGGAGATAAGCACACAAGGTTCTACGTGATCGACGACTGACATTATGGATACCTCCATATCCGCGTACCATAGTCAATTTTCCTAGTA
>JARSSU010009518.1:0-25643 GCA_029619165.1 Eurosta solidaginis | reverse complement strand
AAAAGCATAGTAGTATATAGTTATGATAGGTACATCTGCGAGTAAAAAAAAGTAGCAAATTGGTTTGCAAGTTGCAGCAATTAATCTTCTATTTCCATTTCCCTCAATTGTAAAACCGGATTTACTGATTTAAACAACAACGACTGTCAACCAATTTCGAAACCGTTTTGGAGAGCGATGTAGTCTAATTTAAGACGAGTTCCAGGTTATATATATAATTTTGTTCCATACAACAATGAGAATTTTGCTTTGGAAATGATAAAAATTGCGTATCATTTTTGCTGCAATTTTATTGCTCGCAGGTTATGTACGACATCCTACATTATACAAGCCTCTACACATTAAAATCTAATCCACTGTTCAAAACAATTTAACTAACTTTTTAACGCGGTAAAATATGTCGGATACAAAATCAAAACATTTACAAGTGAATTATCAAAATTTTGTACATAGTTTTGGCTGCTTTAGCTATATGACCATTTCATATAGGGTGGTGCGTATGCTTTGGTTATTCCTCATCGACCTGGTGCCGGTGGCGAACCTTCTTTTGTTTTGTTAAAAAAACTTGTAGAGCTAATTATAAGTTCACTCGCGCGAAGGCAAAATATAAAGGAACGGACTCACCCAGTATGTGGTTCAGGTTGCGGTGGCCGGCGTTGGTGGTTGTTTCACTCTGGTCCGAGGTGATCGAGCTAACCTGGTGGCAATGAAATTCCGTGTAGACCTTTACTATCTGGATGACTGGGTGCTAATTCTGCCGTTCGTTGTATTACGCTTCAGCGTGCTGCTGGCCCTGGAGGCGGAATTGGTGTCGGACGTTTTTCCGGAGGTGGTATGGTACTTCGTACACGTAGAGAAAGGGGTTTATCTTCGGATTGCAATGGTTCTCGTCACCATTTAGCGCAGTGCCGTCCGAGTCGGAATCACTATAACTTTCCTCGCTAGGAGTGACTGTGAAACGCCGACTTACTGCATCACTTGACGTTTTGTATAGTTTATTACCACCTGATTGTTCCTCTAGCAGTTGGGCTAAGGCACCGGCCTGCAATTCCTCGTTGCAGTCTTTTGGTTCTTCCCCAATGCCGCTTGAATACTTGCACAGCCGGCTAGGGTGTTTGGCGATCAGCTAAATATACGTGGGGATGTGCAGTTGAGGCAGCAATAGTGCTGATAAGGCAGTTGGCGCCTTGCTGGTGAAGTTGTGTTCACGGATGTTATACGATCCGTTTTTCTCTTTTTCTTTTTCGGCCCGCCTCAAAATTTTGCTGCCGCCAACATCACAATTCTCCGGAAACTCATGGCTTTTTTCACTAGTGATGGCCGGTCTGTTTTTTCTTGTCTTTTTCGATACTTTTTATCGCCACTTTCGCCCCATCCCCAGTCACTAGGTGTGTCTGCGCGAACACACTCCCAAGTGGACGTAACCGTAGACCATAACAGCAGACCGTAACAAACCTGCTTCGCTTTGAAGACCTGACGATGAAGCGAACAGGAAACCGGGATCATCTGAAGGGATGCCACTGCCAGGGACCTCCGATGTCAATCAACGTGGGGCACGACTCACCCCTGAGATAAGAGTCTCAAAGTCTTACTACGAAGCTAGCCGGGCAACATAGGTCTATCAAAAAAAAGTTAAGTCAAGTTGGGAATAATTTCTGTTTCCTAGTTAAAAGGGCTTTGCGGCAATTAGACATTTGTTATGGAGAACTCGTCAAAACTCCGAAAGATGATTTCTAGTGGGTATCGCTCCCACAGGAATGCAAAACAAAAAAAAAGGTGTAGACATTTTGATCTGGAGAACTCGTCCAAACTCCGAAAGGCTAGTCCGACCTAAGCGTGGACTGCCAGGGTGTTCACGGTCCTCGGTGAGTACGCGCGTGAACATCCTATGAGGTCAGTGCTCGGGGAGAATACTGGGCGAGATGTCCCCGACCGCCAAAACGCCCAAACAAAAAAAAATTGTAAGTTTAAAAAAAAATCAATTTAAAAAAATCTTGGAAAAAAAAATAAAAAAATTACCATTACTCCAGGAAGGGGTGTGATGAGAATGCTGGCATCCCCTTCGAAGGCAGTAGGACCACAGAAAAAAACAAAAACAACACAAAACTCATTCATACTCGTCCCTAGTGCTCCCAACCGCAACGCATAAGGGGGTCTTAAGGACTGCCTCTGGGACTGGTGGGACCACTAGGGTCAATTTCCTACACACACAGGTTGGTCCCAACACACCCAGCCGCAACGCAGAGGCGGTCTCTTGGACTCGCTAGTGGGACTGGCTGGGGGTGCTGAGGCCTCCCGATCATTCACCCGGGACACCCCTCTGCCTCCGCCGCTATGGGTGGAGCGCTTCAAAGGCCGCTCCCCAGACTGGTGGGACAGGAAGAGGTGCCGCTTGGGATCCCAGCTCAACCCGTCACAATCCAGGTGGTATTCTGTGGTACCACCTGAGACGTGGCTGAGCTGGGGTCCTACTATTCACTCACACGCTCACTCATACTGGACATCACAAATTCGGCAGATAAACTAAAAAAAAATTACTTTACAAAAAAAAACCCAATTTAGCGGACAAAATATACCAACGCCGACTACGGACAACATTCCGGCAACAAAAAAAACCCACTTACAAAAAAAATAAAGTGCGTTCAGCACTGCCTCACTGGGTGAAATAAAAAATATCCGGATGACTGACGTTAAGTCACGTGGAACCCTCCGCTACTGCCCCCGATGACCACTCCGGACAACTGATCCGTCAACCATCCCACCGCAACGCAGGTGGCTGCTCCTGCGGCTGCCCACTCGGACTGATGGAATGGTCAACTTCCAAGTTGACCCGGAATGACCCTCGCGAACAGCGCCTCAGGTGCCACGTTGGGCGCCATCTGTTATGGATACGCATTTTCAGTGGAAGCAGTAAGGAAGGCGGTCGGCATGATGTGGTGGTGCACAGTGGCTAGTCATTGTCGGCTGGGGCAGGTCCTTGCCAACCTTACTGTTCCTGCGCCATAAACAGAAAAAAAGTCATATCATGCCTTTAAAAAAAACTGACAAAAGCGCGGAACTAATTCAAAACGCTCAAATGGACTAAAACAACATCCGGCGAACCGGATGTCACGGACAGACCGTACAACATTCAAAGATTTAAATTCAAAAAAAAACCGCAAAAAAAAGTTTCCGAACCGGACATGGCCGGTTACTAACGCTGAAAATGAAAAAAAACGCTGAAATTAAAGAAACAAAAAGGCCGAATATACATAGGGGCGCCGCGGGTGGTGTTGCGACGCCCGGTGCATTATCCCACCCTCAAAAACCATGGCCACCGTCGCACCTAAAATTCCGGTGGCCCCTTACCTGTATGCCTACATGCCTTCTAAGTCAATTCGAATGCCAGCATTCCCATTATAATTACAAACTTTATTTATAATCATCATAAAAAAACTGAAATATAATTAAGTATGTCTATGTGTTTTAATCTTCGCAAGCTTCCAGCTCATAAGGCAATACAATCTGATTTTTTATTATTTTCGTGAAGTCTAAGTTAGAATTTTGGTTGGCTTACATAACTATTTTATAAATTCATAACGTATATAGGTTGGCACCTATCGGTATAATAGATTTATTATAATAATGTGTTTGGTATCTTTGTTTCTAAATACCCTCTTTAAATGCTATTCTGTTTTGCGTACATAAATTCTGTTATCTGTCTAATAGCAAGTTTTGGTTAAGTTAACTTACTATTGATGTGTTTATGTACATAGAGCGCCTATAACTTATTGGGTAGGTAGGGATTAGTAAGATTTTGAATCTGCACATCCGTGCATTTCTTACATATGAATTGATTTCCTTATCTCTGCCAACAAGGTACCAACAAAAAAAATATCCAGTTCATGAACTACGGTACATGCATGTCAGTAGGTAGGTATGTTAGAAGTGAAGGAATCAAAATATATGCAGAAAAAGGAAATGGATATTCACTGGTAGGAGTGATTAACCATACCAAACTATATTATATATATATTTTCTTTATTGTTTGGGTGAACCGTGATTGAATCAAGGTAATATCATTTTCGTAGTAAATCAAGAATGATTGCGCGAACAGTTAGGGTATTTATACAATTAAATGTATGCATATATGCAGTGTACTAAAAAACTAGAAAAATTATTGTACAGACTAAGATGGTCATGAAATCAAATGATATACTAGACAAAGCCTAAAATACAATATTGGAAAGTTTTGTCTAGTGCTAAGTAGGGATGGGTGCATTATAATGTAGGCGCGATACCTCCGAAGAGATCTAAGCCGAGCTTCTCTTCCAATTTGCGTCGTGCTCCTCTGGATTTTTCCACTACAAATGGCCGCGAAGGGACCTACATGTTTTATGGCGACTCCGAACGGCATCTGCAAGGCAGATGAGTTTCCACTGAGAGCTGTTCATGGAGATACAGTCGGAGCGCTTGCCAGACACTGCCGAGGGCGAACCCCGCTTAGAAAAATTTTTTCTCTAATTGAAAATCTTATTTCTAAACTTTTGATGTTGCTTTGCCCGAGTAGTTGAAAAACCAGGGCATACGGTGTGATAGCGGAGACACGCTACCACACACCACCGGTGGCCCGGGAGGTTGCATGAGTTAACAAAATAAGTCATAATCACAGTGAAACCGACACAAATATTGGATTTAGTTTTTCTGTAACTTACAAAAATGTAGATCAAATTTTCCAAATGGGCATTGAATGGCCTATGCGTGTATATGTACCTATCTAAATGAGTCTTACTGCTGCTATGTTATTGCAATTGTAGCAGTAAAAGTTAATAAATATGGTATAACATTTAGATGTGTTCGTGTTATTATAAAATACTTTATGAGTGTCCAGAATCAAAAAAAAGAAGTTGCAGGGAAAATGATTTCACATTGGCATAATGGTGCTGCAAGGTTGCACGTACGTACATACAAATAAACCATATAGCATACGTTATTTAAAGCTGGTCGCATTACTATATAAGTTGGTTGGATTTATACATGACAAAGATATTGCGATTCGTAGCGAAGTTGTCGCCTTGACATGACGGTCTATTTCTGGCAGATATTCCAATGGTCTCTTTTAATGGCTTATATAGTACAAATGCATAGTAGTATACAGTATATAGGTACATCTGCGCGAGTAGCAAATTGGTTGCAAGTTGCAGCATTTAATCTTCTATTTCCATTCTCTACAATTGTAAAACCGGATGTTACTGATTTAAACCAACAAACGACTGTCAACCAATTCGAACCGTTTTGGAGAGCGATGATAGTCTAATTTAAGACGAGTTCCAGGTTATATATATAATTTGGTCCATACACAACAATGAGAATTTTGCTTTGGAATGATAAAATTGCGTATCATTTTGCTGGCAATTTTGCTCGCAGGTATGTACGACATCCTTAGCATTATACAAGCCTCTACACATAAATCTAATCCTACTGTCAAACAATTAACTACTTTTTGAGCGTGTATATGTCGGATACAAAATCAAACATTACAAGTGAATTATCAAATGTGTACATAGTTTGGCTGCTTTAGCTATATGACCATTGCATATAGGGTGGTGCGTATGGCTTGGTTATCCTCATCGACCTGGTCGCCGGGCGAACATCTTTTGTTTTGTTAAAAATAACTTGCATGAGCTAATTATAGTTCACTCGCGCGAAGGCAAAATATAAAGGAACGGACTCACCCAGTATGTGTTCAGGTGTCGGTGGCCGGCGTGCGGTTGTTCACTCTGGTCCGAGGTGATGATCGAGCTAACATGGTGGCAATGAAATCCGTGTAGACCGTTAATATCTGATGATCTGGGTGCTAATTCTGCCGTTCGCTGTATACGCTCAGCGTGCTGCTGGCCCTGGAGGCGGAATGGTGGCGGACGTTTTCGCGGAGGTGTATGGACTCGCGACTACGTAGATGAAAGGGGCTTTAATCTTCGATTGCAATGGTCTCGTCACCATTTAGCGCAGTGCCGTCGATGTCGGAATCACTATAACTCTTCCTCGCTAGAGTGACAGGAAACGCCGACTTACTGCATCACTGACGTTTTGTATAGTTAATAGCCACCTGATGGTTCCTCTAGCAGTTCGGCTAGGCACGGCCTGCAATTCCTGGTTGCAGTCATGTTTGGTTACTATTTTCTTCCCCAATGCGCTGAATACTTGCGCACAGCCGCTTAGGGTGTTGGCGAATCAGACTAATATACGTGGGATGTAGCCAGTTGAGCAGCAATAGTGCCGATAAGGCAGTTGGCGCCTTGCATGGTGAAGTGTCGTTCACGGATGTATACGATCCGTTTTTTCCCTTTTCTTTTCGGCCCGACTCCAAACTTTTGCTGCCGCACAACATCACAATCACCCGGCACTCATAGGCTTTTTTCCTAGTGATCGGCGATCTGTGTGTTCCTTGTCTTTCGATACTGATAGCGCACTTCGCCATCCCGACACAGGTGTGTCTCGCGCGACACGGTCCAAGTCGGATCGTAGCCGGAGACCGTAGCAGCAGACCGTAAAACAAGCAGCCAGCAAAATCAAGAAGAAAAAAACTAAAACCGAAAATGAACTCAAAGTGAAATTAACTAAATAAACTTTTCAAAAAGTTTGGGGAAAAAAGTAAAGGTTAAACTAAAGGTGAAATTTAACTAAAAACAAAAGTTAATTAAAGCTGCAGCTGCCAACCCGAGGGACCTGTACGTAATTATACGAAGGCGCTAAACCAGGGATTTCGCCTGCGTCCATCGGGGACACCGACCAAAAAAGCCAGAAAATAAAGGAAAGGCGTTCGGGAGCACATACACCCAGGGATTTTTTGAAAAGTCTACATATTTGCATAAATATGCCCACAAAGCACGTAAGTTTTTTCCAATTTATTGTATGTATGCAGGTTAACGAATAACGCTAAGAAACATACATATATACATATTTTCGCCAGCCGTCACTCGCTGGGTACACATTTGCAAATTCCAACCTTTGGTAGCGAAACTTGCTGTTTGCGCCAGCGCTAAGCCCACCATATAGCTAGCTTGCGTCACTCGTATAAAAATCAATCCCTTAGTTAGGCCTTAGTTTTCACCTACAAATCCATTACTTTTACAAACCTTCAGACTAAATAAGGAAAAAGCAAACTCGATATTTTTTCTGCTGCGGCGGCGCCAACAAATTTTTTATAATTAAATATTACATATACACAGTGAGAAATCGGATTTAAAAAAAAATAACATCAGTTAAAGCAGTTACTCAAAGTTGTGCGCAATTTCGCGGTGAGACGTGACTTGCGCCAGCGTTAAGTCACCACATTCATTCGACGTACATACGTACATGAAATCAATCAGTTTCGTCCCAAAACCTTAGTATTTCCCGGAAGTTTTAATATAATAAAAATTCTCGAATCTATAAAAGTTTGCGTTCGGCAGTTGAAATATAATTACATTATATGCAGCATATCCGACATAACTAAAAGGATTAAGTCAATAATTTGCTATAGAAGTATACTTGTGGTTTTCAGTCGGAATACCTGGACTATTTACAGATGAAGTAGCAAAATTACGCAAATATTTTAAAACCCAGGAAATCAATAGTGACGTCTGAAAAGATACTTGCGGTCATACTTTGAGCCGTTCAGTGCCACCCATACCTGCCGGTTTCATTGTGTTAAGGTTACCTTGCGGTGTAAAGCCAACACCCGAGCACACACATCGAGTGCATCATCCATCATCAATCTATGCTGCATCGGATCATCGAAGGAACGATACACAGAATATCAAGGACCGTGAATTGGAAGCGCTGCTTGCGCGCACAGCAGAAGCTGCACAGTCAGCCAGCGATTAGTACCTTTACGACCGCAACACAACCGTAGACTTTTGCAAAAGCTACTAAATTTTTATGGTTCTCGTCACCAGCAAGAGTAAAAAATATATCAATATCCCATCTTATTCTTTCCTCGCCTCCCTCCTTATTTTTTCAACCACTCATCCCCCCCCCCCCCCCTCTCCGTTGTTTTGTTGAGAGAGATGGGATTATTGATATATTTTTTACTCTTAGCTAGGTGACGAGAAACCATAAAAATTTAGTAGCTTTTGCAAAAGTCTACGGTGTGTTGCGGTCGTAAAAGGTATAATCGCTTGCTGACTGACAGATTTTGCTGGCGCAAGCAGCGTTTCCAATCCCCACTTCCTGAATATTCTGTGTATCGTTCCTTCGGATGATCCGATGCCAACGTAGATTTGATATGGATGAGGCACTCGATGTGTGCTCGGGTGTTGGCTTTACAACCGCAAGGTAACCCTTAACACAAATGAAACAGGCAGGTATGGTGGCACTGAACGGCTAAGTAATGACCGCAAGTATATTTTCAGACGTCACTATTATTTCCTGGGTTTTAAAATATTTGGTAATTTTTCTACTTCATCTGTAAATAGTCCAGGTATTCCGACTGAACAACCACAAGTATACTCTCGATAGCAAATTTTGACTTAATCCTTTTAGGTTATGTCGGATATGCTTGCATATAATGTAATATATGCAACTGCCGAACCGCAAACTTTTATAGATTCGAGAATTTTTATTATATTAAAAATTTACTGGGAAATACTAAGGAATTTTGGGACGAAAACTGATTGATTCATGTACGTATGGTACGTCGAATGAATGTGGTGGACTTAACGCTGGCGCAAGTAGCAAGTCCTCCACCGCGAAATTGCGCAAAACTTTGAGTAAATGCTTTAACTGATGTTATTTTTTTTAAATTCACGATTTCTCACTGTGTATATGTATATTTTGATGATAAAATAATTTGTTGCGCCGCCGCAAGCAGAAAAAATATCGAGTTTGCTTTTTTCCTTACTTAGTTGAAGGTTATGTAAAAGTAAGGATTTGTAGGTGAAAACTAAGGCCTAACTAAGGGATTGATTTTTATACGATGTGAACGCAAGCTAGCTATATGGTGGGCTTAGCGCTGGCGCAACAGCAAGTTTCGCTACCAAAGGTGGAATATTGCAAAATGTGTACCCAGCGAGTGACGCTGGCGAAAATATGTATATATGTATGTTTCTTAGCGTTATTCGGTGAACCTGCATACATACAATAAATTGGAAAAAACTTACGTGCTTTGTGGCCATATTATGCAAATATGTAGGTACTTTCAAAAAAATCCCTGGGTGTAGGTGCTCCCGAAACGCCTTTCCTTTTATTTTCCTGGCTTTTTTGGTCGGGTGCTCCCCCGATGGACGCAGCGAAATCCCTTGTTTAGCGCCTTCGTATAATTCGTGGTCCCTCGTTGGGCAGCGCAGCTTTAATTAACTTTTGTTTTTAGTTAAATTTCAACCTTTAGTTACCTTTACTTTTTTCCCCAAAACTTTTTTGAAAATTTTATTTAGTTTAATTTCACTTTGAGTTCATTTTCTGGTTTTAGTTTTCTCTTGATTTTTGCTGCTGCTTGTTACGGTCTGCTGTTATGGTCTACGGTTACGGTCTCCACTTGGGAGTGTGTTCGCGCAGACACACCTAGTGACTGGGGATGGGCGAAAGTGGCGATAAAAAGTATCGAAAAAGACAAGAAAAAAAACAGACCGGCCATCACTAGGAAAAAAGCCATGAGTTTCCGAGAATTGTGATGTTGGCGGCAGCACAATTTTGAGGCGGGCCGAAAAAGGAAAAAAGAGAAAAACGGATCGTATAACATCGTGAACACAACTTCACCAGCAAGGCGCCAACTGCCTTATCAGCACTATTGCTGCCTCAACTGCACATCGCACGTATATTTAGCTGATCGCCAAACACCCTAGCCGGCTGTGCAAGTATTCAAGCGGCATTGGGGAAGAACCACAAAGACTGCAACGAGGAATTGCAGGCCGGTGCCTTAGTCCAACTGCTAGAGGAACAATCAGGTGGTAATAAACTATACAAAACGTCAAGTGATGCAGTAAGTCGGCGTTTCACATTCACTCCTAGCGAGGAAAGTTATAGTGATTCCGACTCGAACGGCACTGCGCAAATGGTGACGAGAACCATTGCAATCCGAAGATAAACCCCTTTCTCTAAGTGTACGAAGTACCATACCACCTCCGGAAAAACGTCCGACACCATTCCGCCTCCAGGGCCAGCAGCACGCTGAAGCGTAATACAACGAACGGCAGAATTAGCACCCAGTCATCCAGATAGTAAAGGTCTACACGGAATTTCATTGCCACCAGGTTAGCTCGATCACCTCGGACCAGAGTGAAACAACCACCAACGCCGGCCACCGCAACCTGAACCACATACTGGGTGAGTCCGTTCCTTTATATTTTGCCTTCGCGCGAGTGAACTTATAATTAGCTCTGCAAGTTTTAAAAAAAACAAAAGAAGGTTCGCCACCGGCACCAGGTCGATGAGGAATAACCAAAGCATACACACCACCCTATATGAAATGGTCATATAGCTAAACAGCCAAAACTATGTACAAAATTTTGATAATTCACTTGTAAATGTTTTGATTTTGTATCCGACATATTTTACCGCGTCAAAAAGTTAGTTAAATTGTTTAGAACAGTGGATTAGATTTTAATGTGTAAAGGCTTGTATAATGTAGGATGTCGTACATACACCTGCGAGCAATAAAATTTCAGCAAAAATGATACGCAATTTTTATCATTTCCAAAGCAAAATTCTCATTGTTGTATGGAACAAAATTATATATATAACCTGGAACTCGTCTTAAATTAGACTACATCTCTCTCCAAAACGGTTTCGAAATTGGTTGACAGTCGTTGTTGTTTAAATCAGTAAATCCGGTTTTACAATTGAGGGAAATGGAAATAGAAGATTAAATGCTGCAACTTGCAAACCAATTTGCTACTTTTTTTTCCTCCAGATGTATATACTACTATGCTTTTGTACTAGTATAAGCCAATTTAAAAGAGACCATTGGAATTATCTGCCAGAAAATAGACTGTCATGTCAAGGCGACAAACTTCGCTAAATCGCAATATATTTTCAATGTATAAATCCAACCAAATTATATAGTAATGCGATCAGCTTTTAAACGTATGCTATTATGGTTTATTTGTATGTACGTACGTGCAACCCTTTGCAAGCACCAATTATGCCAATGTTGAAACATTTTCCCTGCAACTTCTTTTTTTTGATTCTGGACAATCATAAAGTATTTTATAATTAACACGAACACATACCTAAATGTTATACACATATTTATTAACTTTTACTGCCTACAATTGAAATAACATAGCATTCAGTAAGACTCATTTAAGATAGGATACATATACACGCATAGGCCATTCAATGCCATTTGGAAAATTTGATCATAAATTTTGTAAGTTACAGAAAAACTAAATCGCAATATTGTTTCGGTTTCACTTGTGAATTAGTGACTTATTTGTTATACTAATGCAACCATCCCGTGGCCACCGTGGTGTGATGGTAGCGTGCTCCGCCTATCACACCGTATGCCCTGGGTTCAACTACCGGGCAAGCAACATCAAAATTTTAGAAATAAGATTTTTCAATTAGAGGAAAATTTTTCTAAGCGGGGTCGCCCCTCGGCAGTGTCTGGCAAGCGCTCCGATTGTATTTATGCCATGAAAAGCTCTCAGTGAAAACTCATCTGCCTTGCAGATGCCGTTCGGAGTCGGCATAAAACATGTAGGTCCCGTCCGGCCAATTTGTAGGGAAAAAACAAGAGGAGCACGACGCAAATTGGAAGAGAAGCTCGGCCTTAGATCTCTTCGGAGGTTATCGCGCCTTACATTTATTTTTTTTAATGCAACCATCCCTACTTAGCACTAGATCAAAACTTATCCAATATTGTATTTAGCATTTGTCTAGTATATCATTTGATTTCATGACATCTTATATGTACAATAATTTTCTAGTTTTTAGTACACATGCATATATGCATACATTTAAATTGTATAAATACCCTAACTGCTCGCGCAATCAATCTTGAATTTAATACGAAAATGAATATTACCTTGATTCAAGCACGTTTCACCCAAACGAATAAAGAAATATATATATATATATATTTTTGGTATGGTTAATCACTCCTACCAGTGAATATCCATTTCTTTTTTCTGCATATATTTTGATTCCTTCACTTCTAACATACCTACCTACAGACATGCATGTACCGTAGTTCATGAACTAGATATTTTTTTGTTGGGTACCTTGTTGGCAGAGATAAGGAAATCAATTCATATGTAAAGAAATGCACGGATGTGCAGATTCAAAAATCTACTAATCCCTACCTACCCAATAAGTTAAATAGGCTGTTCTATGTACATAAACACATCAATAGTAAGTTAACTTAACCAAACTTGCTATTAGACAGATAACAGAATTTATGTACGCAAAATAGAATAGCATTTAAAGAGGGTATTTAGAAACAAAGATACCAAACACATTATTATAATAAATCTATTATACCGATAGGTGCCAACCTATATACGTTTATGAATTTATAAAATAGTTATGTAAGCCAACCAAAATTCTAACTTAGACTTCACGAAAGTAAATAAAAAACAGATTGTATTGCCTTATGAGCTGGAAGCTTTCGAAGATTTAAAACACATAGACATACTTATATATATTTCAGTTTTTTTTATGATGAATTATAAATAAAGTTGTAATTATAATGGGAATGCTGGCACTCGAATTGACTTAGAAGGCATGTAGGCATACAGGTAAGGGGCCATCGGAATTTTAGGTGCGACGGGGGCCATGGTTTTTGAGGGTGGGAAAATGCACCGGGCGTCGCAACACCACCCGCGGCGCCCCTATGTATATTCGGCCTTTTTTGTTTCCTTTTAATTTTCAGCGTTTTTTTTTCATTTTCAGCGTTAGTAACCGGCCATGTCCGGTTCGGAAACTTTTTTTGCGGTTTTTTTTTGAATTTAAATTTTTGAATGTTGTAACGGTCTGTCCGTGACACCCGGTTCGGCCGGATGTTGTTTTAGTCCATTTGAGCGTTTTGAATTAGTTCCGCGCTTTTGTCAGTTTTTTTTAAAGGCATGATATGACTTTTTTTCTGTTTATGGCGCAGGAACAGTAAGGTTGGCAAGGACCCGCCCCAGCCGACAATGACTAGCCACTGTGCACCACCACATCATGCCGACCGCCTTCCTTACTGCTTCCACTGAAATGCGTATCCATAACAGATGGCGCCCAACGTGGCACCTGAGGCTCTGTTCGCGAGGGTCATTCCGGGTCAACTTGGGAAGTTGACCATTCCATCAGTCCGAGGTGGGCAGCCGCAGGAGCAGCCACCTGCGTTGCGGTGGGATGGTTGACGGATCAAGTTGTCCGGAGTGGTCATCGGAGGCAGTAGCGGAGGGTTCCACGTGACTTAACGTCAGTCATCCGGATTTTTTTATTTCACCCAGTGAGGCAGTGCTGAACGCACTTTATTTTTTTTGTAAGTGGGTTTTTTTTTGTTGCCGGAATGTTGTCCGTAGTCGGCGTTGGTATATTTTGTCCGCTAAATTGGGTTTTTTTTTGTAAAGTAATTTTTTTTAGTTTATCTTCCGAATTTGTGATGTCCAGTATGAGTGAGCGTGTGAGTGAATAGTAGGACCCCAGCTCAGCCACGTCTCAGGTGGTACCACAGAATACCACCTGGATTGTGACGGGTTGAGCTGGGATCCCAAACGGCACCTCTTCCTGTCCCACCAGTCTGGGGAGCGGCCTTTGGAGCGATCCACCCATAGCGGCGGAGGCAGGAGGGGTGTCCCGGGTGAATGATCGGAGGCCTCAGCACCCCCAGCCAGTCCCACTAGCGAGTCCAAGAGACCGCCTCTGCGTTGCGGCTGGGTGTGTTGGGACCAACCTGTGTGTGTAGGAAATTGACCGTAGTGGTCCCAACCAGTCCCAGAGGCAGGTCCTTAAGACCCCCTTATGCGTTGCGGTTGCGAGCACTAGGGACGAGTATGAATGATTTTGTGTTGTTTTTGTTTTTTCTGTGGTCCTACTGCCTTCGAAGGGGATGCCAGCATTCTCATCACACCCCTTCCGGGAGTAATGGTAATTTTTTAAATTTTTTTTCCAAGATTGTTTTAAATTGATTTTTTTTTACTTACAATTTTTTTTGTTTGGGCGTTTTGGCGGTCGGGGACATCTCGCCCAGTATTCTCGCCGAGCACTGACCTCATAGGATTTTCACGCGCGTACTCACCGAGGACCGTGAACACCCTGGCAGTCCACGCTTAGGTCGGACTAGCCTTTCGGAGTTTGGACGAGTTCTCCAGATCAAAATGTCTACACCTTTTTTTTGTTTTGAATTCCTGTGGGAGCGATACCCACTAGAATCATCTTTCGGAGTTTTGACGAGTTCTCCATAACAAATGTCTAATTGCCGCAAAGCCCTTTAACTAGGAAACAGAAATTATTCCCAACTTGACTTAACTTTTTTTTGATAGACCTATGTTGCCCGGCTAGCTTCGTAGTAAGACTTTGAGACTCTTATCTCAGGGGTGAGTCGTGCCCCACGTTGATTGACATCGGAGGTCCCTGGCAGTGGCATCCTTCAGATGACCCGGTTTCCTGTTTGCTTCACCGTCAGGTCTTCAAAGCGAAGCAGGTTTGTTATGGTCTGCTGTTATGGTCTACGGTTACGGTCCATTTGGGTGTGTGTTCGCGCAGACACACCTAGTGACTGGGGATGGGGCGAAAGTGGCGATAAAAAGTATCGAAAAAGACAAGAAAAAACAGACCGGCCATCACTAGGAAAAAAGCCATGAGTTTCCGGAGAATTGTGATGTTGGCGGTAGCAAAATTTTGAGGCGGACCGAAAAAGAAAAAGAGAAAAACGGATCGTATAACATCCGTGGACACAACTTCACCAGCTAGGCGCCAACTGCCTTATCAGCACTATTGCTGCCTTAACTGCACATCGCCACGTATATTTAGCTGATCGCCAAACACCCTAGCCGGCTGTGCAAGTATTCAAGCGGCATTGGGGAAGAACCAAAAGACTGCAACGAGGAATTGCAGGCCGGTGCCTTAGCCCAACTGCTAGAGGAACAATCAGGTGGTAATAAACTATACAAAACGTCAAGTGATGCAGTAAGTCGGCGTTTCACAGTCACTCCTAGCGAGGAAAGTTATAGTGATTCCGACTCGGACGGCACTGCGCTAAATGGTGACGAGAACCATTGCAATCCGAAGATAAACCCCTTTCTCTACGTGTCCGAAGTACCATACCACCTCCGGAAAAACGTTCGACACCAATTCCGCCTCCAGGGCCAGCAGCACGCTGAAGCGTAATACAACGAACGGCAGAATTAGCACCCAGTCATCCAGATAGTAAAGGTCTACACGGAATTTCATTGCCACCAGGTTAGCTCGATCACCTCGGACCAGAGTGAAACAACCACCAACGCGGCCACCGCAACCTGAACCACATACTGGGTGAGTCCGTTCCTTTATATTTTGCCTTCGCGCGAGTGAACTTATAATTAGCTCTGCAAGTTTTTTTAACAAAACAAAGAAGGTTCGCCACCGGCACCAGGTCGATGAGGAATAACCAAAGCATACGCATCACCCTATATGAAATGGTCATATAGCTAAAGCAGCCAAAACTATGTACAAAATTTTGATAATTCACTTGTAAATGTTTTGATTTTGAATCCGACATATTTTACCGCGTTAAAAAGTTAGTTAAATTGTTCTGAACAGTGGATTAGATTTTAATGTGTAAAGGCTTGTATAATGTAGGATGTCGTACATACACCTGCGATCAATAAATTTGCAGCAAAAATGATACGCAATTTTTATCATTTCCAAAGCAAACTTCTCATTGTTGTATGGAACAAAATTATATATATAACCTGGAACTCGTCTTAAATTAGACTACATCTCTCTCCAAAACGGTTTCGAAATTGGTTGACAGTCGTTGTTGTTTAAATCAGTAAATCCGGTTTTACAATTGAGGGAAATGGAAATAGAAGATTAAATGCTGCAACTTGCAAACCAATTTGCTACTTTTTTTTACTCGCAGATGTATATACTACTATGCTTTTTTACTAGTATAAGCCAATTTAAAAGAGACCATTGTAATTATCTGCCAGAAAATAGACTGTCATGTCAAGGCGACAAACTTCGCTAAATCGTAATATATTTTCAATGTATAAATCCAACCAAACTATATAGTAATGCGATCAGCTTTTAAACGTATGCTATTATGGTTTATTTGTATGTACGTACGTGCAACCCTTTGCAAGCACCAATTATGCCAATGTTGAAACATTTTCCCTGCAACTTCTTTTTTTTTGATTCTGGACAATCATAAAGTATTTTAAAATTAAACGAACACATACCTAAATGTTATACACGTATTTATTAACTTTTACTGCCTACAATTGATATAACATAGCATTCAGTAAGACTCATTTAAGATAGGATACATATACACGCATAGGCCATTCAATGCCATTTGGAAAATTTGATCATAAATTTTGTAAGTTACAGAAAAACTAAATCGCAATATTGTTTCGGTTTCACTTGTGAATCAGTGACTTATTTGTTATACTAATGCAACCATCCCTACTTAGCACTAGATCAAAACTTATCCAATATTGTATTTAGCATTTGTCTAGTATATCATTTGATTTCATGACATCTTATATGTACAATAACTTTCTAGTTTTTAGTACACATGCATATATGCATACATTTAAATTGTATAAATACCCTAACTGCTCGCGCAATCATTCTTGAATTTAATACGAAAATGAATATTACCTTGATTCAAGCACGTTTCACCCAAACGAATAAATAAATATATATATATATATATTTTTTTTTGGTATGGTTAATCACTCCTACCAGTGAATATCCATTTCTTTTTTCTTGACTTAGAAGGCATGTAGGCATACAGGTAAGGGGCCACCGGAATTTTAAGTGCGACGGTGGCCATGGTTTTTGAGGGTGGGATAATCCACCGGACGTCGCAACACCACCCGCGGCCTTTTTGTTTCCTTTTAATTTTCAGCGTTTTTTTTCATTTTCAGCGTTAGTAACCGGCCATGTCCGGTTCGGAAACTTTTTTTGCGGTTTTTTTTTGAATTTAAATTTTTGAATGTTGTAACGGTCTGTCCGTGACATCCGGTTCGGCCTGATGTTGTTTTAGTCCATTTGAGCGTTTTGAATTAGTTCCGCGCTTTTGTCAGTTTTTTTAAAGGCATGATATGACTTTTTTTTCTGTTTATGGCGCAGGAACAGTAAGGTTGGCAAGGACCCGCCCCAGCCGACAATGACTAGCCACTGTGCACCACCACATCATGCCGACCGCCTTCCTTACTGCTTCCACTGAAAATGCGTATCCATAACATGCTTTCCGCGATGGCTGCCAAAAGTTTAACGAAAAGAGGAAGATATTTTGACAATTGTCAAATGGATGCAGTGTTGGAAATTGTACTAATTTACATGAATTCGAACATGCGGTGTTGCCATTCAAATTTGGCTCGCAAGCACCATGTTGAACACTATGGGTGTGCCTGAATGCAAATTGGGAATTATACTCACACAGGGTATGTATTCCGAATTGATGGGCACAACTTCCTTTCAATTAATTCAGGGTTTTATTAATAATAACAACTTATGAACTAACAAAGGAAGATGTAATGAATTAAATTTAAAGTAAATTAAACTCCAATGATGAAAGTTAAACTAGGTAACTATCGACTTAAGAAAATATTGGAACTCATGAATAGGTAACAATTTAGGTAAATGGAAAATATATAAACGATGATTTATGTTGCTGTATATAGCTATATATGTGCATAAGCGAACCTATGCACATATGTATGTATATATATATCGAAGTCACAGGAATGGAACCGGAAGTCTTGGGATTTTGGGAAAAATGTACTAAATGTATAGATTTGAAATGAGATACTTATCGCGTTGGCTTAGATGCGCTTACGCTGAAGATGTACCCGCTGGCCTTTGTCGTCTTGATGCGACGGCGATGATTTGCTCAAAATAATACTTCGTTGACTGACTTTGATGTGTCCTCGACGATGGTAGTTGATGAAAGAGGTCGAAAATTAAGTGACAATAGACTATACACTATGCAACACTGGAAGCAATTCCAATGTCACATTCGAAGTTCCAATTACAGCAGGGATGCTTGTAAAGGAATTTTTTGCAGAGATGCATGGGTGCATGAACGCAAGTCACGCGAAGACTTTAAGTGACGTAAGTCACTTAAACAATTTCCAACATCCAAAGGCATGTTTAGCTGTGTACGTATGTGTGTGCGTGCAAGGGATGGTTGCATCCGACAGGTTACTCTGGGCTAGATCCCAAAATCCAGCGTCCTCGTAACTTGTATAAATCTTTTGTGGCTCTTGTTGTTCACGCCCTCATTAAATTATGACGAAATACGGCACCTGAGAACACAGCCGTATGAAGCTAAAAAACACCAGCATGTCTTCAGTGAACTCCACAAACAGGCGTCGGACTTCTATGCCGGTGATTCCTGTACTCAAAGAACAAAACTAGCAGAGGAGGAATGCACTCTTCCTAGGGAAACGCGAGTAGTCACTCTAGCTTAACTTCGATCTGGATACCGTAACAGGTTAAACTCTTTCCTATCCAGAATCAACCCCGACATACAAACCATTGTCCTGCTTGTAATGTGTCCCCACATGACACAAACCATCTCTTTAACTGTATTGTGGAACCAACGCCTCTAACACTCCTCTCATTATGGTCCACCCCTGTTGAAACAGAAAGTTTCCTTGGACTCCCGTTAGAGGACATTGATGAAAATTTGTGATCGGTCACACCTATTGGATGGGGCGTGCACTGCTACAACAACAACAGCAGGCGGAAAACCCGGAAAGAAATGCAGGAACTGCATGACCCATCGATCCCGAGCCGTTCCTGGCAGTTGCCAAACAGGGGCATTTATTAGTAGACATGCAATTTCAAGACGTAGGGCTAAGTTTATGGTTTCACCATGGCCAGAGAATTCCCACATTTAATCCCTCAAGCCAAGAACACTGCTAGGGTTCATCAAAGAAGTCGACTAGGATGACGTGCTGTGAAGGATATGTGCAAATCACTGTGCAATCCTCAATAAATGATCTATATATCTAGGTTCCGGTAACCAGCACCATTGAGGTACTAACCCGACCATCTCAGGAGCTATTGATATGACTACATTGAACCTTCTAGGGATTGAATATTAATAATGACCGCAATGCAAAAGTCTGCCAAAATTTACCATTCTCAATGGAATGCTAGATATATAACTCTCCACGTTTTGAAACAGTGATGAAAAGAGCAAAATTTACTAAAATTTTAACTGGCTGTGGGTAATAAGGTGTTGATGTCCTCTCTTAACGCAATGTAATGACAACTATTAATTCCTCTCCTTCTATGCAGTTCTATGCATACATACATATGTATTTTGCTCTCCAAACGCTAATTAAACAATCAATTGGTATTTACATAAACTTCGAACTCTGTCGTATTTGCATTCTTCAGTTGATTATCAACAAAAGCGTGACAAATTATCACTAACAAATTCATACATATTGTTTATATATTTAATATGGTAGACAATTACCCGTTCTGGTGCGATGATTCCTGAACAATCGGGCTTGACTAGACGCTATTTTTTTTGCCTTAAGAGAGCGTGCTTAACACGAACCATATCATGTTATGGCACACCTTTGGTGATGCAAACAATCAAACAAATTTCTGCTTCTAATGCTTCTAGGATAGCAGCAGCAGCTCCCGGTGGCGCCACATAAATAACAGTTGCATGCGGATCAGTTGCCTTTTTTGCTCCGGCTACCTATTCAATTTTAATTCACATTACATTATCTACTATTGCAATTTTTAATCAATACAAATCAATATAAATTACCGAAGCAAAAACTGGCAAACCAAGATGCGTAGTTCCACCCTTTTTTAGAGAAATACATCCAACCAGTATGGTACCGTATTCCAAAGCATGTTGGTTGTGTAAAGTACCTTGTTTAGCGGTAAATCCTTGGCAAATGACACGTGAATCTGCATTTAATTGTAGGTTTCCTCTGGTTTTGGCATATTGTGAGCCGAATCGCACCCCGGCGGAGATGCTATCTATTAGAATAATATAACATTTTTTTTATTATTTAAAAATGCACATACGTATTGTTACGAATATTAGCAACACTAAGGGGTACTGCCATCTCTAAGCCGATGCTAAGCAGTGACTTGATGCACATCAATAATTCAATCATTATGTCTTCACCTATGTACGTACACGTAGGGAGAAGCAACGCACATACACATGCAGATATCTTATCTGAGATATGCAATATAAGTGTCGCTCCCAAACACACGCGCATGAAGATTCTAGAACAGAACCGCCTAGAAATGTCAACGAGTAAACCAAACAGTATTCAGTTTTGATTAAGCACGCTATCTGTCGAGCAATAGTAGAGTTATTTATTGTGAAGTACGTTATATTGTGAGGAGCTTTAATAAAAGCCATTTTGCATTATTAAATATTGGAGTTATTTATTCAACAGTTTAGTGATTCGAACTTAGCAGAAGGTTGCAAATAAGAGGATTTGCAATAAATTCGTTGCAACTGGTGTCAGAAGAGGAATTGTTGAATAAATTCTTGAGATTTCGAATACAACTTGGACATGGCAAAGTTGAGTGAATTGAGGATTCAGCAACTGAAAAAGGAGTTGGAGAACCATGGATTGAATACAACCGGCAATAAGATCGAACTTCAAGCACGGCTACGAGAGGTAATGAAGTCGCAAGGAATCGATGTGGACGATTATGTCTTTTATCCGGATGGGGACGAGACAACAACAAAAATTGAAGAGAAAAAAGAAACATCGCAGACAGTTACCAGCACAGATTTTAACACGAGTTTGGCTGCAATATCTGCACAAACATCGACAGTAACATCTAAGATGGAAGCACAGGAGACACGCATAACAGAAATGTCATCACAAATCACAAATATGTCAGCCCAGCTCGAAGAACAGAAGACATATATGGCATCCCAACTGGAAAAGCCGAAGACATAAATGGCATCCCAACTGGAATCACAGGAGGCGCGTATTTTAGAAATGACGTCGCAAGTGTCATCTCAACTGGAAAACCAAAAGACATATATGGCTTCTCAATTGGAAGCGCCAGAGGCACGTATATCTGAAATATAGGCAGAACTTTTGGAACAGGTATCATCAAAACTGGAAGCGCAGGATGCAAAAATGGCTCAATTTCAGGCAGAAGTAGATGATTTAAAAGGTCGTATGGAGCAGTTACAACTAAATCGCCCAGCTGTTCAGCAAGCAATCCAAAGGTAAAAACACCATCCTTTGACGGTTCTGTTCCTTTCCAGGTTTTAAGCTACAGTTTGAGAAGACCGCAGCAGTGAACAACTGGTGTTCGGCCGGGGTGCGTGTGCTCCTGGAGGTAGGGCGCACCGGGGTCGATCTCAAAGGGAATATGCGTGTTGGAAATAAAATAAGAGAAGAAGACATTTCTCGTTATAATTGGATGTTTTATTGGATTAATATAATGTTATACAATTTAACAATATTACATTTTGAACAGTTGTATGAAGCGGCGGAGATCGCTGGCGGCAGGTTCGTGCAGGTTGGCTGTTAGAATCCAAGAGGCCGGTTGTATAGCAAGCTACAACCGTTGACCCGCAAAATCCTCCGTTTTGGAGGGGAAAGGCACCCACACATCAACCCCGACATGCATATGCATGAGTGCTGATAAAAAACACACATACACGTGCATGTACATGCATGTGGCGGTTATGGTGTGGGTGGTTATAAATTAAGTCCAGTATCGAGTATCGATTCGCAGAGTTGCATTGGGGGGATCGCAAACAGATGCGGAAAAGTTAGGCATCCTGCCTAAACATGCCGGCCCCCCTTACGATACGCAACATCGTTTTCCGCCAAGGACCTCCGCTGAAGCGAGAAAAAAAATGAATATAAGACTTACGCACCAAACTTATTCTAGATAAGGAGTTCGCGGGTGGCCGGGAATCCTTCCCGACTTGCTCAGCATGCCACTTAAGCTAGGATGAAACGGTAACGGTTATGAACAGACATAAGTGAATATTTCTTGCCATTGAATTATACATAATTCTAAAATATAGAAATTCAGAGCGTAATATATGTATAATCGATGGCCAGTAAGGCTGGACGAAGAGGCCGAGGTCTCCGTTCCAGAATGGCACCATTTTTTTTGTTATTCTTTGTTTTTGTTCAGGATGGAGAGGCCGAGGTCTTCGTTCCACATTTGCGGTTTTGTGGTTGAACGAAGAGGCAGAGGTCTCCGTTCCAGACTCGAGGGTTTAAGGTTTTTCTGGGCTGGACGAAGAGGCCGAGGTCTCCGTTCCAGCGTCTAACTTGTCGTATCGCTCTCAAGGCATTTTATGGATTTACCGGGGCGAGTGGCCGTGAGGTTGGTTGGGTGAAGCGGAGGTGTTTTATTACAAACGTATATTAGGATAAATAAATTAAGTGCATATGCGAAGCATATTATTAAATACAATTTTTACCAAGCAGAGATGCGTTATTTACGTTCACCTGACATAAATTTGCAGATTGGCGATGCGTTCTCCGCCACGCGTTCTATCTGCACGTACCGTTATGCTAAATGTACCATGCAACCCTGTCGTGTATTTATTGGTCAGCGGCTAGCTGGTATGGTGAGTTTGTGGCGTGCGAATATATATATATATATAAATATATGTATTTGCTTGCCCTTAAAAAAACTCGGTCACTGGGGCAGTAGCACACTAAGCCAGTAGAAACAGTTGACTTTTTCCAATTTCGGGACTTTGTCGTGTAGGGATTCTTTAATTTCGGGACTCGGATTGTTTTTGTACCGAGCCCTTATAATGACTGTTTGTGATATTTGTTGTTGAAAAACAACAAGTTCTGCACACCCGTGTATAGAATGTGGAATTCCATTGAATTGAAAGAAGCGGTAAATAAATCTAATAATTTTTTTCGCTCTTTCAATTCTTTTTACTACGGCGATTGAAGCATGACGCATGGACAATTGTGGAGGAAAATGGTAAGTTCATTTTAAGATTTGTTCATTTGATATATTCTTTTATTTTAACTTATTAATTCATTTTCCTTTATTTTCAGGTGACTGGTGATGGATGCAGGCGGTTGGCGTGATCCATGGAATTATTGGTTTTTTGTTTCGTTCCCTTTTTTTTGTTTTCTAGGTAACCGGCATCGCAAAGGGGTGCTCCAACTGCGGCTTCGGCCGCGCCGGCAGTTGTCACATCTTTGCGATGCCCATTTATGCAGTTATTAATGGATTTTTTTCTTTTTCTTTGCAGGTTTTGCTATGGGTATAATATGCGGTGCACAAAACTGCATTTTAATCACTATCTCTTTGAAACGCTATCACTGGCAATAAAAATCGTGTGCAAAACAGAGGTAGCAGCGGTTAGTTCCCTTGAAGAAGCAGGATTTCCTGTTTTCCAAGGCATATTGCAACAAGACATATTGGAATTTATGCCTTTTGTTTTTTTTTCAAATGTTTTCGCTATTGTTAGAAATACGCGAGGGCAGCGGCACTATACCCGAGCCATACTGGGCACTTTTTCCTTGTTTGTTGGTGCCAGCTTTGTGGGATCGGCCAGGCAATGCTACGCCACTTGTACGTCTGATAACTGCGTTTATTAGGCCAGGTTCTTCGTAAATCTTAGAACTTGGGAAATTGCACGCTGTCTTAGGCATTTTCCAAAAAATTATTGCCTCAAAATCGAATGATCATGAGGGTTTCTATCTTATGCAAAATTTGCTCGCCTATTATCCCGCCGACCAATTACCACCTAATATGCGCCAGATATTTGCATTGCTTTTTCAACGCCTACCGTTATCAAAGACTACCAAATATGTACGTGGTATTATAGTATTCCTCTGTTACTTCGCCGCTGGGTGCACCAGCTTTGGTAGCATTAATCGACCAAATCCAAGTATTAAAGATGGAATGTTTCTACATAAGACACCTCAGGCCCAAGTTGACATTAAATATCCTGAGGAAATTTGTCAAAAATGTCAACAAGTTGGAGAAATACATAAATAGCACCATCGCATGGCCGAATTAAAAAATTGCTATCAAATTTACGTCAGTCACAATTTCCGGCTTCCTCTAAAGCTCTAGGTCAGGGTGGTAATGTTATGTTAATTTTTGACAGTACTCCAGAGTTGATTGTGCTATTGGACTTAATGAGAATTGCGCAATCCAAAACTAATTTTAAACGGCTGAATTATGTGCAGTATATATTTTTTTTTGTACGACTCGTTCATAAAATTTGTATTAAATGGCGGAATCCTTGCACAAAATTTTCGAAACACTACGCATCATCTTTGATGATGTACTCAAAATGAAGAATGGCTTGGGGGAACGCGAGCGGACTGAGGATTTTGCCGCAAAGCGCAAATATGCTTCGCTGCTATTTGTCTTGATCAAAAAGGTCAATCGCATGATTAAATACAGCCTACGTTCTGGACGAGAAGATCTGCATCGTGAAAAGGTCCGAGTAGATAGTAATCGTTTGCATTTGCAGAATTGACTCTACGAACTTAATCATTTAAAGCGTGAAATACGCTACTGCCATAAGTTCATTTGTCAAGATGAGGATATAGAATTGCTCCCAAACAATGAAGAAGAAGAATATGACTAATCATTACTGCCCACAGATGCGAAGCCGGCATTGACTGGACATACCAAGCATTTGGCACGCTTAGAAAGTGAATTGAATCTACGTAAACAATCAGCTGCACAGTGCAAAGAATTCCTGAATACCAACCATCAAGTATTTAGGGAAATTGTACTAACGACCGAGAAATTAACATCATTTGCACCAATCTTGCGTACGTTGTTGAAATCTACGCGTCCACTACAAGATGCACTACAAGTACCAATGGATAAGGAATGGAAGTTGCAACAGCTTGTGCAGCCTCAAACGCCAAAATTATGGAGGAATCTATAGTATTGAAGCTACGTTATTTCAAACGTTTAGGGTTTGTAACAGCAGCTGCAGTCCTAAGCTTAAGTGATGTTGAACAAAGTTTTGTTGATGCAGCGCTCACACAAGACGTATTGAAATATTTATGTGACAACGATTTGGGTGATACTATACCCGTGCTTGGCGGTGAAGATGAGTTGAAACATATTAGCATGACACCAACAGAATGTTTGGATCATTTAAGTACGAAGGAATATGGACGTCCCTATCGTTGGCTGCAGTCAATGCGTTGCATAGAAGTCGTTAATAACATCGATAACACATCGCCCACTGTTACAGCCGCGATGCAAGCTGAATCACCAAAGTTACAAAAAATGATACCAGCACTCTTAAAATGCATACAACAATTGTGGAGCTCTCGCTTGAATTTGATTAAACAAATACGTGCGCTGGTTCAAAAGCAAATTGATTTATACTTAAAGGAAGAATGTTTACACGTTCTGCTTGCAGCCTTGTATAATGGACTTCACTTAGCTATGAGGAGTATATTGCATCTGCACCTAACGTCGATTCGGAGCTCGTCAATAGTACTCATCTTTTTTATCGCGCCATTGTTGTACGTACTATATGCATTTATCGGAATGGGCACAATTTG
>JARSSU010009517.1:0-31612 GCA_029619165.1 Eurosta solidaginis | reverse complement strand
GGGCAATAGGTCTATAGGTGGACGCCTTTTTCGAAATGTCGCCATTAGGGTGGGCCAGGGGGTGACTCTAGAATGTGTTTGTATGATATGGGTATCAAATGAAAGATGGTAATGAGTATTTGTAAAAGGGAGTAATCCTTAGTTCTATAGGTGGACGCCTTTTCGAGATATCGCCATAAAGGTGACCAAGGGTGACTCTAGAATGGTTTTGTACGATATGGGTATCAAACGAAAGGTGTTACTGAGCATTTTAAGAGGGAGTGGGCATTAGGTCTATAAGTGGACGCCTTTTCGAGATATCGTCATTAGGGTGGGCCAGGGGTGACTCTAGAATTGTGTTTGTACGATATGGGTATCAAACGAAAGGTGTTACTGAGCATTTTAAGAGGGAGTGGGCATTAGGTCTATTGGTGGACGTCTTTTCGAGATATCGCCATTGAGTGTGGGCCAGGGGTGCTCTATAATGTTTGTACGATATGGGTATCAAACGAAAGGTGTACTGAGCATTTTAAGAGTGAGTGGGCATTAGGTCTATAGGTGGACGCCTTTCGAGATTCGCCATTAGGGTGGGCCAGGGGTGACTCTAGAATGTGTTTGTACGATATGGGTATCAAATGAAAGGTGGTAATGAGTATTTAAAAGGGAGTAATCCTTAGTTCTATATGTGGACGCCTTTTCGAGATATCGCCATAAAGGTGGACCAAGGGTGACTCTAGAATGTTTGTACGATATGGGTATCAAACGAAAGGTGTTACTGAGCATTTAAGAGGGAGTGGGTATTAGGTCTATAGGTGGACGCCTTTTAGAGATATCGCCATTAGGGTGGGGCCAGGGTGACTCTAGAATGTGTTTGTACGATATGGGTATTAAATGAAAGGTGGTAATGAGTATTTTAAAAGGGAGTAATCCTTAGTTCTATAGGTGGACGCCTTTTCGAGATATCGCCATAAAGGTGGACCAAGGGTGACTCTAGAATGTTTGTACGATATGGGTATCAAACGAAAGGTGTTTACTGAGCATTTTAAGAGGGAGTGGGCATTAGGTCTATTGGTGGACGTCTTTTCGAGATATCGCCATTAGTGTGGGCCAGGGGTGACTCTATAATGTTTGTACGATATGGGTATCAAACGAAAGGTGTTACTGAGCATTTTAGAGGGAGTGGGCATTAGGTCTATAGGTGGAGGCCTTTTCGAGACATCGCCAATAGGGTGGGCCAGGGGTGACTCTAGAATGTTTGTACGATATGGGTATCAAACGAAAGGTGTTACTGAGCATTTTAAGAGGGAGTGGACATTAGGTCTATAGGTGGACGCCTTTTCGAGATATCGCATTAGGGTGGGCCAGAGGTGACTCTAGAATGTTTGTACGATATGGGAAAGGTGTTACTGAGCATTTTAAGAGGGAGTGGGCATTAGGTCTATAGGTGGACGCCTTTTCGAGATATCGCCATTAGGGTGGGCCAGGGGTGACTCTAGAATGTGTTTGTACGATATGGATATCAAATAAAGGTATTAATGAGGGTTTTAAAAGCGAGTGGCCCTTAGATGTATATGTGAGGTGTTCTCGCGATATCGACCAAAATGTGGACCAGGTGATCCAGAAAATCATCTGTCGGGTACTGCTAATTTATTTATATATGCAATACCACTAACAGTATTCCTGCCAAGATTCCAAGGGCTGTTGATTTCGCCTTGTAGAACTTTTTCATTTTCTTCTACTTAATATGGTAGGTGTCACACCCATTTTACAAAGTTTTTTCCAAAGTTATATTTTGCGTCAATAAACCAATCCAGTTACCATGTTTCATCCCTTTTTTCGTATTTGGTATAGAAATTATGGCATTTTTTTCATTTTTCGTAATTTTCGATATCGATAAAGTGGGCGTGGTTATGGTCGGATTTCGGCCATTTTTTATACCAAGATAAAGTGAGTTCAGATAAGTAGGTGGGCTAAGTTTAGTAAAGATATATCGTTGTTTTGCTCAAGTTATTGTGTTAAGGGCCGAGCGGAAGGACAGACGGTGGACTGTGTATAAAAACTGGGCGTGACTTCCACCGATTTCGCCCATTTTCACAGAGAACAGTTACCGTCATAGAATCTATGTCCCTACCAAATTTGAGAAGGATTGGTAAATTTTTGTTGGACTTATGGCATTAAAAGTATTCTAGACAAACTAAATGAAACTGGGCGGAGCCACGCCCATTTTGAAATTTTCTTTTATTTTTGTATTTTGTTGCATCATATCATTACAGGAGTTGAATTTTGACTTAATTTACTTATATACAGTAAAGATATTAAATTTTTTGTTAAAATTAGAATTTAAAAAAAATTTTTTTTAAAAGTGGGCGTGTTCTTCATCCAATTTCGCTAATTTTTATTTAGCACATATATAGTAATAGTAGTAGCGTTCCTGCCAAATTTCGTCATGATATCTTCAACGACTGCCAAATTACGGCTTGCAAAACTTTTAAATTACCTTCTTGTAAAAGTGGACGGTGCCACGCCCATTGTCCAAAATCTTACTAGTTTTCTATTCTGTGTCATAATGTCAACCCATCTGCCAAGTTTCATCGCTTTAACCGCCTTTGGCAATGAATTATCGCATTTTTTCGGTTTTTCGAAATTTTCGATATCGAAAAAGCGGGCGTGGTTATAGTCCGATATCGTTCATTTTAAATAGCGATCTGAGATGAGTGCCCAGGAATCTACATACCAAATTTCATCAAGATACCTCAAAATTTACTCAAGTTATCGTGTTAACGGACGGACGGACGGACGGACGGACGGACATGGCTCAATCAAATTTTTTTTCGATCCTGATTATTTTGATATATGGAAGTCTATATCTATCTCGATTCCTTTAAATATGTACAACCAACCGTTATCCAATCAAACTTAATATACTCTGTGAGCTCTGCTCAACTGAGTATAAAAAGGATCAAGTAATTAACAAAATTAATGAGAAGCAAAATAGGATAGACAAACCTATTGATGAAACAATAGTAATCGATTATAAAGCGCGCACTGCAAATAAAACGGCACCTAGATATTTGGAAGCAAAGGTAATAGAAAAACAGGATAGAGAATATAAAGCTAAAACTTCTAGGCATGCTAAACCTACTAAATTTTACAAAGATCAGTTCAGAAAACTGAAGAGGTATCAAAATACTTCTACCAAAATCTATAGGTGATGTTGGAAATAATGATGACAATGAATCTAATATTGTAAATCGAGGCTCGATAGCATAACAAATTTTTAACAATTTAAACACAATTAATAAATATAAGTGAGGTTAAAATATTTTTAGGAAAAATATTGGACAAACTATTTCGACAAAGAACTAGTGCAAGGGGAGTGTAAAACTAAAAAAATAATACTAATGAAATTGAAACAAAAGATTTTACCTAACAACAAATCAACATAAACATATAAATACTATGCAGAATCAAATTTTAATTCCTTTATACGTACAAATATTTAGCTTTATAAAATAAATAAGATTTTAATATGAAGTTAATCTACATATAAATATGCAAACATGTATATAAATGAATTGAACTATTATATTATATGTTGATAATATTACAAAAACTACTGATACTAATTATTTAAGAAACTATGTAATTTAATAGAATTCATTAATTTCAATTTCAGTTTTAAATATAATTATTTTTATTGTAAAGATCGTGTGAAAAAGTTGTGACTTATAAATATTTCCATAGTTGGAACGCATCTTCGGAGGGAGGTGTTATATATGAATCAGAAAAGATTATAGATTCTTTTTGTTTATCACTTAGTTAATCATTCACTATGGTATAAGTCCCATCTTTTGTACACATTATTAAAATACTATTGAATATCTAACATACTTTAATATTTGTTACTTGATAAAAATGTTATGTTATCTGAGAATGTATTTTGAAGAAAAATATTGAAGTATTACAAATGTTATAAATATGCGCAACGCCAAGAAAAATTTGTTCATTTCACATTTCAAACTGAAAACTTCAAGAATAAAAAATTTGTTCTTAAAAATAACAAAATTATTTTCAAATCCTTTTTGAACAATAATTTTGAAATTGATGCCATCAAAAGTCCGCAAGGATGGCAGAATGTAAAATTGCGCATTTTTTTCCAAAGACGTGTATATTTCGTCTGTTCCATGTATTGAGATTGCAAGGAAGGGCCTCTGCTTCCTTTATCACCTTAAGAAAATCCAAATTCCTAACGTAATTTTCCTCTGCACCTGTATCTATCAAAAATTGTAGTTCCCCTCCCGCGAACGATCTGCTGACGTAGGGCAAGAGGGACCTTGTCCTAAAAATTAATATCGTCCGTTGGTTGGTCCAAATAAGAGTCTTCGAATTGTATGTTATCTTCGCTATCCACATTTTGGCAACAGGCAAATCCTCGTCATAAGCTTGTCCCTCATCCCCACATTCCAGCGCTCCCAGGTGATTTACACGCTGTTGCTTTGGTTACGTCTTTCTATCGCTTTCAACTCTCTTCTTGGGAGCCCCCTCACCATTCCTTAGTGCCCCCTGGCTCCTGTTAGAGTTACACTACATCCTGACGTCCTGCTTCGCTTCTCCGATATTGCGGATAATTTTGGGTATTGTGTTGAGCTGTCCGCTGCAAAGTCCCTAAAGACCGTTCATTCCTATTGAAGAAGGATTGTGCAAATGAAGACCTTGCTTGATTGGATTCCAGCTCTTGTGCAAGAGCCAAAGGCGTAGGCCTCGATGAAAAAAAAATATCACAAAAAGGCCTGTTGAGTCCCGAGATAAACACACGCACTGCGTCCTGGTGATAATTTTGATTTAAAGTGCCTATAATTCAGAATTCCCACTATAAGTATTCACCGTTTTATTTATAAGTGTTAACATCCATTCCACGTCATCGTAGAACTGTAAAATATTTTATTACCCTGCCTTAATGTCGACATCTCTTCTTCGATCATATAAACTGGTTCTTATCAGAATATGTAAAATCTAACCTGGTGATAATTGCCCTAAAATTTAAAACCATATTAAAGGATGCGAGGACAGCATCGGCTGCCCCGGTAACCTTATTTCTGATTATAGCCACCGTCTGATAGTGGCGAGAACTGCCGTCATAAGCTGCATATAATTTGTACGCAGCCTGAGCTGTGTTCCTTCACGACACGTATCGTGATTAAAAAAATAAAAATAAAAATTGATTGCTTCCCCTTAAATTCAGGAAGTGACTTTATGACTTCTAGTGACTCATCACACTTAACGTTTCCTGTAATTGTTACAGGTAAATATTCCACAACTGCAGCAGGGTAGTTTCCAAAGCTGCAAGTCTGTTAGTAAGTGTGTCAATAGTTCCATGAAAGTCTCTCTTCGTTTGTTCACTAGCAGTCCTTACGACTGCTGTCATTAAAGCCTGCAAAGTTTCGGCATCCATCGTCAATCACTCACAACAACAACAAAAAACCTGAAAAAAAAGAAAAAATCAACTCAATCAAAAAAACAAAATCAAAAACTTTGATTATGTCCTCAGCAAGGATCTGGCAAGACGCTATTGGTCTCCCTTTTCAATCAGGTAAACCAAACGAAACACAACCTCCTTTATCAATCAATCGGCTTATACTAATTTTAGAATTAAAATTATAGTATTATTTTTATTGTTTTAAAACTCGTTTGTCAATTAATGTGCTTACACCATTTTTTAAATTGGACAAGAATTTATAGATTACATCTATAGCACTAAAACCATTGTCTCACTTTTGTTGAACACCCTACTTACGTATTTAACTTAATTTGTATCATCTTAGTTATAAGTTTCCCACGGTGGCAGCGTAATAGCAATTGCCCGTATCCCGCGTTGGCAACGTCTCTGCTTGACGTGCAAAGCATTTTCAAATCAAGTTGGAGTTTTGAATCTCTGGCGTATTAGTTCGCAAAATGTTATATTCACTACACGTATTGTTTTGCATTAGCATACGCAACCAAGCTCGGTGCCCCGGCAGCTTGAGCGCCGACCATATGGCCATAGTAGTATAGCGTCATCAATCACAAGACGAACAGACTACCTGATTCCCTATCTGCGCTTCGAGGGAGATCTTAAGGCCACAATAGAGGTGGACGGTTGGCTCAAGGGTGCGCAAACGGCGGACGAGGCGATACATGTGTACACAGATGGTTCCAAAGTAGTGGAAGGAGTAGGGTCTGCGGTATACTGCGCTGATCCGGAAATAAGCAGATCCTACAGGCTGCCGTATTACTGTAGCGTTTTCCAAGCGGAAGTATTAGCCGTAATCAAAGCAGTAGAAACCATGGAAGAGAATAGCTTAAGCTGCAATCGTGTTAACTTTTATATTGACAGTCAAGCAGCAATTAATGCAATGATCTCGCATAGCACAGCATCTAAATGTGTGTTAGAGTGTAAGCAGTCTCTGGAGAGAATCGGGACAGGGAGAAGCATACATCTATATTGGGTCCCAGGGCATATGGGAATAGATGGGAATGAAAAAGCGGACGAACTAGCTAAAAAGGGCGCATCCCTTGAAGCTTGCTCCGTAGACGTCCCAATTAGACTGGGCGAGATTACGCGAAGGCGAGAGGTGCACATGATCGACCAAGGGGGAAAGGCGTGGGTTCAAGCGCGGGGCTGTAAAGTGTCGAAGATGACACAGGCCGACAAAATGAGACCGATTTTTTTCGCTAAGATAGAGCAATTATCGTAAGACTTATCGTAAGAGGTATGTGTTCTACTGCATCATACCTACGTTAATTCAGTGGTTTTTCAGCTATAGGAAAATTAGCAAATTTATAAACTTAAATTGCTCTATCTTAGCGATATTTGAGCAAACTCAACGCCATTCGTAACAGACGGCTTCTTCTTTAAGATGCTATGTGTGCTTTAAAAAAAAATCTGTCGTTTATATATAACCTCAAAAATAGGCAAAAGCGGTGTTTTTTGCACATTTAGGTTAGGATATCTCAAAATCCTGACGTGATAGAGCAATTCTGCGTCCAAATTTCAGCTCATCGAAAACCTTTAGAAAAGTATGGTCTGGTTTATGGTCAAATTTCTTGTCGGCCTGTGTTATGTGTAGGTCTTACAACCTTAGACTAACAAAGTTGTTTCTATCATTAAAAGAGAGGACTGTAGACTCATGACGGGTATTCTGACTAGACACTGCCTTCTGGCATCACATGCCTTTAAATTAGGCTTGGGCAGTGATAGCAGATGTATGAAGTGTGGGTTGGAGGACGAAACGATCGAGCACCTTCTGTGCTCGTGCCCTGCACTTGCCAGGCTAAGACTCCCGCTATTAGGAGTTATACAGCTGTCAGATCTAGAAGCAGAAAGTGGCTTAAGTCCTAGGAAGCTTCTAGTATTTGCCAAGAGGACGGAGTTATTTTATAACATAGGTCCTGGTTTTTGATAGGGTTTTTCCGTTTGGTCGTTTAAACAAACTTCTGGTAACACTACGGACTCAATCAGTTTATGTGAGGTCCTCATGGACCGGCCAGTTCAACCTAACCTAACCTACCCGGATTGTGTGAGTATTACGGTCACAAACAAACGTCTTCTTATCAAGATTTTTTACGTTTAATAAATGTTGATCCTTTAATAAGGATATTTTTCGCGTGGTCCCACGGTGGGCGCCAGTAAAACATTTCGTTAGAAATGAAAAACGTTGTGCTTTGAGCTCTGCTCAGCTGAGTATAAAAAAAATCATTGCTGCTGCGCATTCTACAGTCATAGTTGGTCTCGGTAAAGTTATCAACTCTAGTTTCACAGTTTTTGCTAACATTACGGCAAATAATACCGCGACATCGTGCTCTGCTACTTCCCATTCTTTTGCTAATGTTGCTGCTAGTACGACTCACAACGCAGCTGACCCGACAAATAACAATTCATAATAATACTGTAACGGATTTACTTGCAATTCCCCTTATTGCAATCTTCACTAAGTTCGAATCATTAACTGTTGAATAAATAACTCCAATATTTAATTATGGAAAAATGGCCTTTATTAAAGTACTTCATAATAAATAATACTGCTATTGCTCGCCAGATAGCGTCTTATAGCGTTTTCCTTTCTAGCTATAGTGTTACGCTTTTTGTACGCCGCGCAAGGGTTGTTCTCGCAACTCTGTGACACCCTCAATTCGCTCTTGAGTTCCACATATACTCTGTTAATATGAGTGCACAAATCACCTACCCTAGAAAAAAATAAGAGCTAAAGGAAAATGACGTAAGAATTGCCCATAAAATAGAGATGAGCTAATGTTTACATGCGCAATGCGCAATCTTCTTGTGTGATTTGTGATATGAGTGAATATGGTGGGATGAAATGTTCTTTGTATGCACTATAAATGGTGACAATTTTCTGGGGTAGGAGTAACACTATTAAGGCTTTACCATTTACTTAGGCAACAATTTATTTCAGAAAAGAAAACGCTATTAATCAAAACTGCTTCAGAGACTCTATCGAGGTTGCTTTTTATACTTTTTGATTTCCTCGGTGCATCTTCTAGGCGCTTCCATTTCTAGAATTTACTAGTTGATTATCTGTTATAATTATAACTACAGATGTACGTGTATAGCTTTCATATGCACGTGTGTATGTGAGCGACACTTCCACAATTATATTGCATATCTCAGATAAGATATCTGCATGTGTTTATGCGTTGCTTCTCCCTGCGTATACGTACATATGTGTAGTCATAATGATTGAATTATTGATGTGACCTGAATCACTGCTTAGCATCGGCTTAGAGATGATAGAATCCCTTAGTGCTGCTAATATTCGTTACACTGCCCTCCACCTAAGTCTGATCGTCCCGATCAGACAAATCTCTCGATCTAAACGCTGCCAGCCTTTCCAATTGAACCACTTTCATTTTGGTTCGTAGTTTGCCAATGGTTTGTATGCTGGTTTACTCAATAGTGAGGCAGTTTCCTGAGTCAATGCATGCGATAACGTTTCTGCAAATATTGGCTTTGGGTTTGCGTATGTGGCTCGCTTCGTTTCGACGTCCCGTATGCCATTTGTAAAGCTCTGAATTTTTACCCTTTCAGTGTATTCCACGGGTGCGTCGGCATTCGCCAAATGTGCAAGCCTTTCGACATCTGACGCAAACTCCTGCAAAGTCTTTATTAGCCTTTTGGTAGCGGTTTTGCAACTCTATTTGGTGTATCTGCTTCCTGTGTTCGCTTCCGTATCGCCTCTCTAGAGCGCTCATCATTGTTTCGTAGTTGTTCCGCTCTCCCTCGGGAATAGTCTGTAGGATTTCAGCAGCAGATCCTTTCAATGCCACGAATAGTGCAGCAACTTTATCTTCAGCACTCCAGTTGTTCACTGCTGCGGTCTTCTCAAATTGAATCTTAAACACCTGGAAAGGAACAGAACCGTCAAAGGATGGTGTTTTTACCTTTGGATTGCTTGCTGAAACAGCTGGGCGATTTAGTTGTAACTGCTCCATACGACCTTTTAATTCATCTACTTCTGCCCGAAATTGAGCCATTTTTGCATCCTGCGCTTCCAGTTTTGATGATACCTGTTCCAAAATTTCTGCCGACATTTAAGATATACGTGCCTCCTGCGCTTCCAATTGAGACGCCATATATGTCTTTTGGTCTTCCAGTTGAGATGACACTTGCGACGTCATATCTGAAATACGTGCCTCCTTTGATTCCAGTTGGGATGCCATATAAGTCTTCTGTTCTTCGAGCTGTGCTGACATATTGGATGTAATCTGTGTCGACATTTCTGACATTTGCGATGACATTGATGTTACTGTCGATGTTTGTGCAGATATTGCAGCCAAAATCAAGTCTGTGCTCGTAACTGTCTGCGATGTTTCGTTTTTCTCTTCAATTTTTTTTGTTGTCTCGTCCCCATCAGGATAAAAGACATACTCGTCCACATCGATTCCTGGCGACTCCATTACCTCTCGTAGCCGTGCTTGAAGTTCGATCCTATTGCGGGTTGTATTCAATCCACGGTTCTCCAACTCCTTTTTCAGTTGCTGGATCCTCAATTCAGTCTACTTTGCCATGTCCAAGTTGTATTCTTCGGAATTTATACAACAATTCCTCTTCTGACACCAATTGTAACGGATTTACTTGCAATTCCCCTTATTTGCAATCTTCTACAAAGTTCGAATCACTAAACTGTTGAATAAATAACTCCAATACTGAATAATGGAAAAATGGCCTCTATTAAAGTAGTTCACAATATATAATACTGTTATTGTTCGCCAGATAGCGTCTTAATCAAAACTGCTTCAGCGCCTCTACCGTTGTTGCCTTTTATACTCTTTGATTTCCTCGTTGCATCTTCTAGGCCCTACCATTTCTAGAATTTACTAGTTGGTTATCTGTTATTATTATAACTACAAATGTACGTGTATAGCTATCATCGCGTGTGTTTGTGAGCGACACTTCACAATTATATTGCATATCTCAGATAAGATATTTGCATGTGTTTGTGCGTTGCTTCTCCCTGCGTATACGTACATATGTGTAGTCATAATGATTGAATTATTGATGTGACTTGAATCACTGCTTAGCATCGGCTTAGAGATGATAGAATCCCTTAGTGCTACTAATTTTCGTTACAATATGTTTGTTAGTGGCAATAATGACAATGCTGATTTGGATGTTTTTTGAAGTATAAGTGGCTCCATGTCTCATATTTTAGGCCTTCACTTACCGAAGAGAGTTTTGTTAAATACATTTCTTTTCACTTTGGCATTGCTTCCTCCAAATTAGCTTCCTTCAAATTGACGAAGAGATGTCGATGTAAACTCTCTGATGAGAGTTTCATTGAAAATTCGTGTGTTTGCGTTTGACTTTAGCAAACTTTTTAACGCTGCGCTGTGGCCTACCAACGTAATTATTGAATCCTTCCATTTTACGAGCGCTTGCCTCTAAATTTCCCAGACAATACCACTCTCTGTATTTATTATCAGAATGTAAGGGGTCTAAATACTAAACTAGTGGATCTTTTCGTATAGAGTTATGACTTCAGTTACGAAGTTCTGATTCTTACCGAGACATGGCTGAAACCATCGACCTTTATGAAGATCTTCTAAACAGAAGAATCTGGCATGTTGATTGCTGTGCATACTAGATTCTCTCTGAAGGAAATGTATTTCGCGGACTCTAATGATGTTGATTTCCTTTGTTTGACAGTAAAACTCTCTTATATTTGCAAATACTTTGTACCATTATGCATTCCGCCCCAGTGGGATATTTCTATGTATATAAAACATGCTTCCCTGGTGAGGTTGGTAATATATCGTGGCTGATGATTTTAATTTGCCTTTTGTATCTTGGAATTTTACTGATGGTTTGCTAGTTCCCACAATATCTCGCGATATATTCTATGAGTTCCTAAATGCCTTTATAGGATTCATAATGAATTTGGTAAATTTTTGAAATGACTCATCTAGTTGTTCAGTGAGCCATGCGGTCCAATAGTTTTGCCCGAATATTAATACCATCCGGCTTTGGCTTTATACTTGGATTATCTACATGTTCCGGAGCGCAGAACTATTAGGAATATTCGTTCTGGTTCTGTTTGTGCTAACTGATGAGGTTCCCAAAATGTCTTGACCCATCTACGTTGGGGATGTTGAAACGAGTTGCATCCACTTTAGCAACGCTTTATATGCAATATTTCACAAATGCGTACCTACATATATCTAACACCTCTTCAGCAATTCCAACTTTTTCTTGGAGCCATAAAGAGCTAAAATATCTTAAAAATCTAAAAACGCGTTCTTTTATGAGATTCAAACTGTCCGGATCAAGAAGTTCCTATGCGTCGTATTCTTTTCTACGCCACAAGTACAACAGGCTACAGAGAAGATGTTATACGGATTACTTAAGAAAATATTAAGCATATAATTTCCTCCAATCCAACGTCGTTTTATTCGTTCGTCAATTCGAAGAGAAAAATCCAGAGATTTCCTACCCTAATAAAGTTTAACGATCTAAGTTCTAATGATGATAATAAAATTGCCACCTCCCTTAAAATTAATTACTCCACTTCCTATGACTCCCGCCCTTGAACTATCCATTCAAACCGTCCTCGCTTCATTCAGCATTTGTTCTATGTATTCATACGGAGGAAGTACTAAGACATCTGGAAAACCTAAAAATTTCCTATTCCGGCGGACCTGATGAAATTCCATCTCTCTTGCTTAAAACGTGTGCTGAATTGTGTGAATTTCTGTGTAAACCTCTTACATGTCTTTTTAACACATTCCTACAGCAAGGTATATTTCCCAAAAAGTGGAAAGAGTCTTTTATAATACCACTTTACAAAAATGGGAATAGATCCCGTGTTCTAAATTACCGAGAAATGGCAAAGCTTATTGCTATTCACTAACTCTTTGAATCGAACGCCACAAAGCAACTAACTCATAGGGTATCCTCAACCCTTGTCTCAACATGGTTTTCGCATGGGTAAATCTACTGTGACTAACTTGCGTGAGTTACCAACACATGTGCTGAACGGATTTAAGGAAGGTTAATAGCGAAATTTATGTCATTTATACTGATTTTAGTAAAGCTTTCGATAAAGTTTCCCATTACCTTCTTTTGTTAAAAATCGATCGATTTCGCTTTCCGCTGTTGTTTTCATCTTGGGTATCTTCACCCTTCTGGAAAGAAAACAAGCAGTTATATTTAATAACTGTAGGTCGGAAACTATCGATGTAACTTCTGGTGTTCCTCAAGGCAGCCACGATGTTCCAGTGCTCTTTTTTGAAACTGCAAGCCGCTAATGTACGCAGATTATGTCAACCTTGTTATGCCTATCCGCTCACCAGTGGATAGATCAAATCTACAATCGGATCTGAATAGCTTAGTTGAATGGTGTAAGCGTAAATTTATACAATCGGATCTGAATAGCCTAGTTGAATGGTGTATGCGTAAATGTAATGTCATTAAATCTGGAGAAGTGCAAGTTCATGTGCTTCAGCAATTCTTCACCTTCCTACCATCCCGCGTGTATATGATTGATGATTATACATTAAACAAGTCATTAGCTTCGTAGACCTTGGCATTCCTTGACTTTAAATTGCACCTAGAAGGTTTGTGTCAGTAGAGCCAAATGAACTTTGGCGTTCGTCAAAACGATGTTCTAAATAATTACTAAAACTTTCTTTATATATTTGGTGCGGCCAAAATAGAACACTGAAACCCTCGTAATCGGACCACTGCGACAAATCAGAATCGATTCAACAACAATTGCCTGCTTTTTGCGCTAAGGGACTTACCGTGGGACTCCTCAAGCATTCTTCAGGCCCCTACTCCTGACGTTTAAAACTTCTTCAGCTCCTACGTTACAGAGTCGTAGGGAGATGGTAGGTGTATTATTTTTAGTAAAACTTGTTAGAGGGATGGTAAATAGCCCATTCTGCTTGGCTCCCTTTAGACCATCTAGACATTTCAACCGCTTCATATAAGCACATGTCTGTGTACTGATTCAATAAGCACTGCAAAAATATTGATACTGTGACTCACATCCTCTAATATATCTACTGACTACCTTAAATACGCAATGATTTAAGTGGTGGCTTGGAATTACGTCCGTTCCAACCTCCCATTCTTATCACCAGCTCCCAGTAATTTTGGGGCGGGTGGCTTGGAATCACGTCTTTTCCAACCTCCCACACATCGCAGCGCTACGTATTGTGTGTTAAATATATATAGTAGCTCGAAATCACGTCCCTTCCGACAGAAGTAATAATCAATTCCCGTTGCTCATTGAGTGGCTTGGAATAACGTCTTTTCAAACCTCTAGACAACGCAGCCCTAACTAGTGGACGTATATATACATCAGCTGCTCGAATCATGTCCACTTCCGGACACAGCGCTATAATCAATTACGTGGCCACAGGCCATGCCGAAAACTGATTTCATAATATGTGACCCGGCCTATGAAAGGTGGCTTATGACTCAAAACGAAATGCGAGAAATAGCTGTAGTCATAAGCCACTTTTTATAAGGCCGGGTCCATATACATACATACCTTATACATAAAAATTTTGTCACCTTGCATCTGTAAAGTAAATTCGTAACTATATTTAGTCTGATTAATTGTTAAATTTCTAGACTAATAAATAAACAATGCTTGGAGTGTTGCCCAAAATAATATTGTGCACACACGTCCTACCTCCCGAAACTTCGCAGCTCAAATCCAGTTGAATTCGTGTCGATCATCAAACATATGTAATCTATACATGTACGATTGAAAGATAACGAGGGTTGCTGATTGAGTTTACATTATGCATTCATGTAACTAAGTACATATGTTTACGAGAACCCTACAAGTTTGCATTTAGTTTAAGCCATTCACTAATCTATTACAACTTCTGAGTAACATATAACTGATACAAGTCAAAGAAATAATAATAATTCAATTACGAACATAAGTACATATATATTTGATTGCTTCAATTTTATTTAATTATATTTAATTCAAACAAGCGCTCTGTTGCAGTTCGGACGTGTTTTTACAAACGCTCTTTCATAAATCTATAAATCCACCGTGTTGTTGTGAAAGTAAAAGTGCCTTTGCAATGGTAACACATTTGACAAATCGTTGACTTTTGGAAATTATCATTACTAATTCCATCACTCAAACTTTAATTAATATGCCTTGTGCCGTAAAAGTGCAGTGCGCTAAGTGCAACAATCTTTTTCACATACATTGTGTTCATATCCGTCAGTCAGACGTTAATTTTTTTGTAAAGATTGTGCTACTCACGCGTCGAAATTCCCTTCGCTCTTCTCCCCCAACTCTGGTGATGGATGAAAAGGCTATTGCCGTAAACTCGAATTTGTCAGAAAGTAATACTTCAGAATCTACGAAATATAAGCCTGACAAAGTGATTAAAGTGACAAACCTAATAACATTCATAAACTACAACCAACATGGTTGTCTTTATTAATATAACTATATTCTCGTAGAGCAGAGAATGCTCGTGTTTTTAATGTGGGCAGTGCTCTAAAAGATGATAACAAAAACCTTTCGTTAAAATTTGATAGCTTGCACGCAGCTTTCCGCCGGCTCAGCGCGGTATGTAGAAAAAGTCAATACAATTGCTTCCCTCACTTCGGAAATCAATTGCCTACGCGGCTCTTTTGAAGTCACTGTTAAACGAGTTATGAGTAATGCCGATGTGTGGAATGGTAATCCCTCATCATCTGCCACCTCATCCGCCACCCACAACTATGAGAGTGCTAACAATTAAATACTACTAACACAACGATGTTGTGACGTCAGTACATGATAATACTCGATCACCTGTTGCTGTTGATGCTGCTGCTTGTATCATTAATTAAAATCGCGACGCCTAGTATTGTGGCGCCAGCAATGGATACAATAAATCATAATGTTGTGACGTCAGTGCCAGTGAATGCCGCAACCATCCATACTATCGGCTAGTGCTGCTGCTTGCACTACTAAAACGTCAAAAGCTAGGTGTTGTGGCGTCAGGTCCTATGAATCCTCAATCATCCATAGTATCGGTTATGCGATCTCAATATTAGTGCTGCTGCTGCTTGCGATACTAATACAACGGGGTCCAATGCTGTGACGTCAACGCCTCAGAATGTTATTTCAACTTCAAATATTACCCGCAATACGTCATGCATCCATAATAACGGCCGTGCCAATGACCGATATTCGGCTTCTTCTTCTCCACTCATGCGGCTATTAATGACGATGGACGGGGGCAAATGTGTCTAAAACTATAACCAAAATGAAACTAGTAATCTCAAATTCTTATTAGAAGATCTAAAGCATCGAGCGATCTGGTGGTTGCTGATCATTGCAAATGGCGTCTGTTTCGCATCTGTAACTGAAGATAATATAATTGAATACGTGGCTAGGCAAGCTAAATTAAATAAAACCACGTTAAGTTGTACGAAGCTAATAAGAAAAGATGTTGCATGGCAAATCTGAAATAGAGTTAGCTTCCAGTTGGGAGTTCCTGAGTCATACATTGACAAATGCCCAGCTCCGAAAATTTGGCCACGACTAGTGTTACCGTGAAGCCTTTTCAGTTTTTTCGGAGGGCTCACAAAAAGCCACCTCGCACACAGTAGGAGAAATCTCCCCACTATAACAGCAACAATGACTTAAAGATATATTCACAATGTATCTGGCATGAGAAACCTAGTCTGATCTTGTGTATAATTTTAGTGCGCAATGAATTACGATATCTTTGTATTCATTGAGAGACATGGCTTAATGAAATTTTTGATACTGAGTTCTTTGACTCAAATCTTTTCAATGTTTATCGCAATGGATCGGGATGCTGGGAAAATTGGTGCATTCGCGGTGGTGGTGTTTTAATTGCTGTCAAGCGGCAGCTGCGTTCATTTTATTTCCGCTCAAAAATGACGACTCGCTACTTGACCAAAATCTGAGTGTGCATAAATGTTTCTGGATCTGGTGCACAAGGCTCCCTATATCTGCTTGCCTCGTATGTTCCACCAGGCATCGCATTTGATGTATACAAAGCACATGGTGATAACATAATCTCTTGCTTTACAAAATCTAAATGATGGCCACCTCTGCGTGCTTGGTGACTTCAACCTTTGAAATACTCACTGGTCAACAAATGTTTCCAGGTTTGGTCTCAGGCCTAATAATCTTTCTTCGAATCACGAACTGTCTTTCATTGACAATTATTGAGTCGTAATTTAAAGCAAATTAGTAATGTGTTAATGCTCTAAATAGATTATTGGATCTAGTATTTATAAGTGACAACATTAATTGTGAAGTCAGTGAATGCTCTAATGCAGTATTGCCCTAGGATAGGCATCACCTACCCCTGGTCATATACTGTTGTTTTGTATTATTATACGGTCGGATTTTTCAGATAGCAGACTAACGTTCAATTTCAATAATGCGATTTTCCTAGATCTAACGATTTTTTAATGGAAATAAACTGGGACGAGATACTGGAGGACTTGATACCTCTAACTGGTTTCCACGTTCAAATCCATTCTATTTAGTCACTGTTAGATAAAATTCCGGTAAAGCGAAAGAGGCCGTATAAACTTCCGTGGTATTAGAAAGAATTCAATAAAGAAACTGAAGAACATAAAAAACAAATACTTGCGCAGCCTCAACGTTCAAAGAATCATATATTCTTTACTAAGTATAAGACACTAATAAAGATATTTAATCATTTAGATAAGTGTCTGTACAATAACTATATTCATAATATGAGTCGAATATTAAATCGAATTCTAAAACTTTTCGGAACTATATAAATTAAAAAAAGTGGATGCAGTGTACCCTCTGGAGTTTTCCTTGTTGATAATCCTGCGCGATCTCTAAGTGAGTTTCTAAGTCAAATATTTCTCAGGATGGTAATAATAAAGTGTTGATTTTACATTGAATGACGTAGTATCTGACTTCGGTGCACTTAGTCTCTCTGTGAGGATGTTAGTGAAGCTATTATTATACTTAAATCCTCCTCACCAAACTGACGTGATGGGTTTTCTTCTGTCTGGTAAAAAACTGTCCAGGCCTTGGTCTATCCTTTGATTTCAATAAATCATTATCATCTGGGAGTTCATTGATGATTGGAAGCTCACCTCGATTACGCCCGTTTTCAAAAGTGGGGAATTAGATGATGTGCGTAACTATAGAATATATCCAAGCTGTCCATAATTTCTAATTTTTTGAACATGCTGTGAACGCTACGTTGAGTTTTGCTGTTAAATCCCTTATATCCCCCCACCAGCACGGGTTTGTTGCTGATAGGTCTACAATTTCAATCTTGCTGTTTTAGCGGAACACTGTGTAAAGTCTTTCTCGTGCTGGACTTCAGGTGAGTGCATTTACACTGACTTCTCGAAAGCTTTTGATAGAGTCCCTAACCAGTTCTGATAAAAAATTAAGCTGTCTCGGTTTTCATTAAAATGTGGATCTTATTTAAGTAATAGACACTGCGTTGTTACCATTGATGGGTAAAGGATAGTCCATTTGTGCGATTCTGGCATTCCCCAGGGAAGTATACTAGGCACACTTTTAATCATATTATTTATTAATGATATCAGCAGTAGTTTTTCGCTTGCAAAGTGTTTACTTTATGCAGATGACTTAAAAATATTCTCAGCTATTGAATCGCCAGAAGATGCCATAAAGCTGCAGGATGACGTAAATCACCAGTGGTGCCTGAATTCCGTGTCTCATCTTTAAATACGCATAAATGCTTCCAAATTATTTTTTCAAAATCAACTGAAACATTTTTGTCTACAAACTACAGTATATCTAACTATGAATTTTCAATGTGTTTGATTAGATTAAAGACCTGGGTGTCGTCTTCGACAAAAGGTTTTCTTTCACTAATCACATTAACTACGTAACATCGGAGACCCCTTAAGGTAAATGCACCTATTTACGGGCTAGTCCATATTTCCGTTCTATTTTGTTAACGAATTTCTTTACTTAAAAAATAAGACTATGGCTTACTTTGTGAACACAATTTTTATTTTAAATTATTGTGAAATTAAGAAATTATGAGTTCTGAGAAAAACAGGGATAAGCCCATTTCAGCTTTGAAAATATTTGAACTTATCAGTGGGCATTTGGCATTCAGTGAAGATAAACGCAAAAATCAGTGGTTTTCTTAGTAAAAGTGTTAAGGATTCATCGCTACTTTCATAAGCTTTTTTAAAACAAACTGGTAAGTTTTATAAAATGTTTTACACATGAAATTAGAACTAAATGTATTAGATTTCTATTTTCGTAGTGAAAAATTAGTTTTTGTTATTGAAATACGTGAAAAACTGTGTTTTAAACTAAAACGTAATAAGGTGCGCTCGTATTTCGAAGTGCTGCCAATTGCGTTATTAGAACGGAAATAGGAAAAGTTTTTCTGTTTTTGTTTGTGGCTTATTTTTTTAAATAAATAAATTAAATATTTTTTTTGAAATAGAGATATTACAAAACTTAATAAGGATCTCAAAATTGCTATTCCGTTCCAATATATTCTGCAGACTTTTCTTGTTTTAAGTAAAAAGTTTTTAACTCTCAGCTAAAATAAGTCGAACAAGAAGTTAAATACGAACATAAAAACGTGTTTGAAAGGCATTTTAATGATAATTTACAGAATTTCCAAACTCATCGGGAAGAAACAGACTTGAAAACGTATTCAGTTCGATAACCTATAGGTTTAAAAAGTATTTATTTAAAATAACCATACAACATAATTAGGCTCTTAATTTGTATATATTTTTCTAATTCCGTGCCATATAACGCAATTGAGAAGTTGTATATTGTAATTGCGGGACATATCTTTTTCAGGTGTATTTTTTTAGAGACATAAACATTTTCGCTAAACTATGCCGAAATATACTCAGGAATCATTAAGATTAGTCCATGAGGCCATCAAATCATCTAAAATGACATGCTATAAAGCATCGAAACTGTACAATATTCCATATCAGACCCTCTTGGACAAAAAAACAACAAGTATACCAAGTCATCTGCTGGACCTCCAACAGTATTATCCGAAGAAGAAGAAGGTTTGATAGTTAAATGGGTGCATAAATTAGCCGAGATGGGGTTTCCGGTCACAAAAGATCAGCTCATTAATTCCGTAGCGTGTCTTGTAAAAGAACTAAAGAGGCCTAACCATTTTAAAATGGAATACCAGGTAGGAAATGGTACGAAAACTTTTTGAAAAGAAATATGTCAATAAGTCTACGAGTTGCTCAATGCTTGACAGTCTCTCGTACTTCAGTAACAGAAGCTTCTATAAGAGCTTGGTTTGGTCGTGTTTATAAGTATATTCAGGGATAATGACTCTCTTGAAGTTTTAGAGGATCCAGACAGGATTTTCAACTGTGACGAGTCAGCCTTTTTCCTTTGCCCTAAGGGTCAAGCTGTTTTGACTAAACGGGGCTCTAAAAGTGTTTATTTTCGAGCAGGAAATGATGAAAAGGAGTGTCTCACACTTTCTATAGGTGCTTCCGCATCCGGTCATATCATGCCACCATTTGCAATTTTTCCCGTACAAACGACTTCCAAATAATATACTGCAAAAATATCCGACGGATTGGGCCATTGGAAAGTCAGACTCTGGATGGATGACTAGCGAAACTTTCTTTGAATATATAGCTAATGTATTCTATCCCTTCCTGGTTAATGAGGGCACAAAGCTGCCAGTGGTTTTTGTTTCTTGACGGACATTCATCTCATCTGTCTCTACACGTTTGTGAGTTTTGCAAGAAGCATGGAATCATACTTGTGGCACTCCTTCCCAACTCTACCCACTTACTGCAGCCAATGGACGTTGCTGTATTTCATACTCTTAAAAATCAATGGAGAAAGAGATTCAAAGCTGGAGATTCAGTAATAATGGACAGCGATTGAAGCGCGACGACTTTGCCCCCATCGTTCAAAGGTGTTTAGACATGGCAGTGACTCCCGAAATCATAAAAAATGGTTTTAAAACATGTGGATTGTATCCTTTTAATCCGGATGCGGTGCTTTATGACAAAATTTTGAAAGCCTCCATAGAGACAACATCCGATGAAACCACTGCTCATAACGTTGAAAATCCAAATAATGATACACCAAAGATTGGAAGTGAGGTGAAAGAGTTGGTTAAGATGTTTGAAGAAAGACTTTCCCCAGAAAAATTGAAATCATTTACTGTGTGTCCTGGACAGTGGGACGGAGATGTGAAAGATGAAAATTTATATTATTTTTGGAAAAGTCTCAACCATGATCAAGATGATGAACGTAATTTTCAAATAAACGATTTAAGTATAACGAATCTGTTAGGCGATTTTATTTCATTTGATATGAGAACATGAGTATAGATTTTTTGGACGAATGTAATGTGACAACAGTGGAACAAGAAACCCCTAAAGTAAGCGGCTTGAATACTTCGACTCCAACTTCCGTTAAACAACCTAACCTTGAAATATTTCACATGTTGAAGATTTAACGACCGACCGAAATATTGAGTATGCCTCTCGGTATACGGATGTAATGCCAAGCACCTCCAAAGCTTCTATTTCGGCTCCAGCTAAACCACTAAACGAGGAAGAAACCCACAAAAACCATGAGTTCCCTACTCCTTTCAAAAACGCGTTAATTTGGCCTGAAACCATGCCAATCGATTCAAAGAAAAAAATCGTTAAAAGAAAATTGACGCCAACTGCAGCGATAGCCTCAGAGTATATTGAATATCAACGTCGCTTGGATGAAGAAAAAAAGACAAAGAGTGAGAAACAGGCTTTAAAAAAGAAAAAGAAGAATGAGAAATACATTAAAAAACACAAAAAAATGGAGCCCTTTCAGAAGAAATCATTAAACAAGGAGATTATGTGGTAATTCAATATGAAGGAGAAAAGTTTCCGGGCAAGGGTACTAAAGGTTATTAATGGCGATACTGTTAAGTTCCAGATTAAAACAATGACAATGAGCGGTCCCAATTGGCGCTGGCCAGAAAGGGACGATATTCTGGATTATGAGGTTTGAGAAATAATAAGAAAGATTAATCCACCACAGCTCATAAATAAACGAGGAGTATTTCTAATAAATGACATAAATTAATATAAATATGTAAAACTTGTATTTCAAAGATATGTTTAATGTAACAAGAAAATATGTGTCAATAAACAACATAACTGAAAGTCTAGATTTTTATTGAATTTTTGCTCTGACGATGTCAAATAGCTGCTATAATATATGGTACGGAGATAGGAACGTTTTACCACAGAATTGGGACGAGGGCAAATTTTTAACCCGGAATTGGGAAGAATATATGATTTTACAAAACGTAATATATGTTACAAACTTAACTAAATATTATTTATTTATGCACTGTATTTTATTAATAAATCATCTGTTAATGTATACAATTCAGTTTTGACGTTCGATAAAGCGGAGATAAGACACAGTGCACCTTTCATTATAGGTATCTCTTAACATGCCGTAAATAGGTGCATTTACTTTAAATATGCTGTCTTCATTTGGAGACCAAGCACCCAAATGGCCATTTGCAGTATTGAGAGAATTCAAAAAATTTTCCTTAAATATGTCCTTCGGCCGTTAAACATTTCGGAGCCGATTCCTTCCTACTTTGCACGTCTTTTACTTTTAAGCCTCAAGTCTTTGGAAATCGTAGATCTATACTGTGTTTGTCATTCAGTACAATATTATTAATGGCTACATTGACTGCCCATATTTGCTGGAAAGGATTCGATTTAATGTTCCCAGAGATCTCTCAGAAATTCCTTTCCATTTTATTGCGATTATTTCAGAACGAATTACGCTGGTAATGCTCCCATTACGCGTGTTATTCGGGAGCTTAACTCAATAAGTATTCCGCTGCTCTTGATTTTTCTATACAAAGAGCTTAAATTTATTAATATTTTGAAGTCTGCTTTCTAGGTACACCGATTACTTTTAGGCATTTTTTAAATTTTCATTATATTATAGTCTGTAAGCATTAAATAACAAATATATCGGCGGCCGCCGTGGTTTGATGGTAGCGTACTCCGCCCACCACACCGATGATCTTGGGTTCACGCCCCGGGCAAGCAACATAAAAATTTTGAAAACAATTGTGTTCAGAATACAATTTCTCTAAGCGGGGTCGCACCTCGGCAGTTTTTGGCAAGCACTCCGAGTGTATTTTCAGCCATGAAAAGCTTCTCAGTGAAAACTCATCTGCCTTGCAGCTGCCGTTCGGAGTCGGCATTAAACAAGTAGGTCCCGTCCCGCCAATTTGTAGGAAATACTAACAAGGAGCACGACGCAAAACGGAAGAGAAGCTCTGCCTAAAATCTCTTCGGAGGTTATCGCGCCTTACATTTATTTTTATTTTAATATATCTCTTCAGATATCTTTTATTTTAAATTAGAAATTATATTCTCCCGGAGTGAGATTCGAACTCGAGTCGTCAATTTCTAACAACGTAAGCCTACAATAGGCCCGCGTTTGTTTGTATATGGCTTAACTTCAGTTTTTCCGTTTGTTGTTTTTGTATTTCATCTTATCAAAGATCTTATTTAATTTAATTTAATTTACTTTAATTTATTGATATTAGAGAGAAATTACAAAGTTTACAAAAGCGATGGTTACTAGGACATGTTCCTGAAATTCAGTTCTTCATCAGCTAGCTATATCAATATTAGCTGTGTTTTTTATACTCAGCTGAGCATAAATATTCGAGATACATATGACTTCATATATCAAAATGATCTGGGCGAAAAAAGAAATTCATTTAGCCATGTCCGTCCGTCCATCAGCCCGTGAACCCGATAACTTGAGTAAATTTTGAGGTATCTTAATGAAATTTGATATGTAAGTTCCTGGGCTCTCATCTCAGATCGTTTTTAAAATGACGAAATCGGAATATAACCACGCCCACTTTTTCGATATCGAAACGAAAAAGTGCTATATTCATTAATAAGACGGATAAAGCGATGAAACTTAGTAGGTGGATTGACCTTATGACGCAGAAAAGAAACTAGTAAAATTCTGGACAACGGGCGTGGCACCGCCTACTTTTAGAACAAGGTAATTTAAATGTTTTGCAAGCTGTAATTTGGCAGTCGTTGAAGATATCATGATGAAATTTGGCAAAAATGTTACCCCTATTAGTATATGTGTTCTAAATAAAAATTAGCCAAATCAGATGACGAACACGCCCACTTATTGTAAGTCAATGTTAACAAAAAATTCAAAAAATGCATAATTCTATACCAAATACGAAAGGGATGAAACATGGTGATTGGATTGGTTTTTTTGACACAAAATATAACTTTAGAAAAAACTTTGTGAAATGGGTGTGACACCTACCATATTAGTAGAAGAAAATGAAAAAGTTCTGCTGGGCGAAATAAAAAGCCCTTGGAATCATGGCAGGATACTGTTCGTGGTAATACATATATAAGTAAATTAGCGGCATCCGACAGATGATGTTCTGGTCACCCTGGTCCATATTTTGGTCGATATCTCGAAAATGCCTTCACATATACAACTAAAGGCCACTCCCTTTTAAAACCCTCATTAATACCTTTCATTTGATACCCATATAGTACAAACACAATCTAGAGTCACCCCTGGTCCACCTTTATGGCGATAACTAGAATGGGTGTCCACCTATAGAACTAAGGCCAACTCCCTTTTAAAATACTCTTTAACACATTTCATTTGATACCCATTTCATACAAACAGGGTTACCCTAGGTTATTTTCTACATGGTGATTTTCCCTTATTTGACAAAGGATGAAGGAAAATCGTTCCAAAAACCGTCAACCTTGGTCTATAATTTCGGTCTCTTATCGACTTGTAAGTAAGAGCCCTTCGAAAATATGTCAGGGTTGGTTTAAAAAAAAATTATAAAGAAATGCGTTCCAATTTAACCAAATTTTTATATTTACAAAAAAAATATTCAAATAAACGATTGATAGCTTAAGAAAGATAGCAAAGGCAAGTTACTCCACTTTTATTATTACTATTTGTATGTATATGAAAAAGACAGTTTTGTCTCCAAAGATATCAGTTGTGTATGTAATGTTCGGTTACACCCGAAATTAGCCTGCCTTACTTGTTGTTATTGATATTAGAAAAAAATTACAAAGTTTACAAAACGGCGATTGTTACTATGACATGTTCTTCATCAGCTAGCTTCTCGGGAGCTGAGTACTGAAATCGAAATCTCCAACATTCATACTGTAACGAATTCTGGGAAATTCTGCTTAATGCACCTTCTGCTAAATTCGAATAGCTCAACTGTCGAATTAAATAACTTCAATATTCAGTACTTATTGCAAAAGATCTTTATTATATACTTTGGTGTAGTTCAATTATCCTTCACTATCCACGTACTTCACAAAAGAGTGTTTAAAATGCAACTGATTCGTTATTTCTCAGCTTGCGCTCTGCATTTTATACTCTCTGTTGCTTCGTTCGCATATTTCTACTAAGATCGAGGACTTTTCACGAAGATGGAACAGTTGTATCACATACTGCGTGGAGGCTGAAAATGCCTATGCACCATAATTGCTGCCTGTCGCAGCAACCATGTGTCCGTAGATAAAAAACATCCCCGTTATGGAACCGTCGCCCACCCTGCACCACTTCGCATTACTTCAGGGTGGCTTTCCATGTCTCATTTTTGATAGCCTACTGTTGTCCCTGCGTTTCAGGTTCCCGCTATTGCTCTGAGTGTCCATTTAATCGCCACTGCTTCGCATGCGCATCCTCTGCGTTCCCTACTCAGCATCCATCACGCGTTGTCATTACTATAAATGCCATTTTGCTCACTGCAGTCAGAACTCCTTCCTGTTGCCACATATGTGATACTAAATTTCTCGTCGTAGGTTCCTCCCCAAGACTCCTGCAAGGTGCGTCTTTCTTCGTGGAAACGGGGGCAGTGGAACATGACGTGTTCTGCGTTTTCTAACTCCGTGGTACGTATTGGGCAATGAGGATCTCCTTATCCTACGCTTCATAAATACTCTTTGAAACCGCCATGTCCACTCATTATCTGCGTGAGATGGTAGTCAGTTCGCCGTGCTTCCACTCATTTCATTGAGCTACGTTCCAAACTAGTGTGAAAGTCCACGCCCTTTACTCGAGGCCTCCCACCGTTCTTGCCACTTAGCTATTGTTTGTGTCCTTGCTCTTTTCTTGTCTTCTTCAGATGGTCGCTCGATATTAGTGTTATACAGATCGTCATTTCGCTTGCCAGTAAGTCCATGGGATTTTCCGGGTTAGAACCAGGATCGCGTCGTCGGACATCGTCCGATAAGCACTTGCTATTCTAAAGAAGCAAGCCGGTACGCTGCTAATATATATTTTGAACGGTATGCTTAGATCCATACCACACTGGTGCTGCGTATAGTATTATTGAGCTGGTTACTGTGGACAATAGCTGACGTGTAGATTCGCTCGGACCACCAATGCTAGGCATATTCGCATAAGTGATCCATTAAGTTTGGTAATTTTTTCCCCCACCGCTCTGAGGTGCTTTTTGAAAGTTAACTTAGAGTCAATGTGCACTCCTAAGTATTTTAGGAATCCTTTGAGGTGATTGATGATCCCCGACAGTTAAGACTAACTCGTTCGCCGACCGTTAGGAGCTTACTAATACCACTTCCGTCTTTTGGCTTGCCAACTCCAGTCCGTATTGGTCAGCCATTCCTTTATCTGCTACGGCGTCGTTACATAATGCTTGAAGCAGGTCCAGTTTCTTGGCCACTACTACCACTGCAATATCATCAGCCATATCCCACAATTTACGTGTTTTCTGGTAGATCAATCTTTAGCACCCGTCTACATTACATTCCAAAGCGTTGGGACCGAGAAAAGATCCTGTGGACGCCTCCTGTGATTTTTGTACTCTTTTGCTCCTTGATCCGTGTCAAAAAGAAGTACTCGGTCTTTAAGATAGCTACCTAGTATTCTGCGTAAGTAGCTGGAGTGCCGAAGCTTTGCAGCGCTGCCATTATCTGCTTCCAGTTCGCAAGTGGTAAAGGCATTCTGATCTCCAACATAATCAGTGCACAGAACTTCCTTTTATTTTGGCCTCCAGAGATAGCTTCTCTAGCGATATTGACGACTGTTTGTATGCATCTACGGTGGATCTTGATTTGCGAAATCCATATTGACTATTCGATAAGCCACCTGGTCTTTCTAGAGTCAGCTGTAGGCGCTTACTAATATACGCTCGAAAATCTTCCCTAGGGAATCCAGCATACAAAGTGGCCTATATGAGGATGTGGGTCCGGCTGTTTACCACGTTTCAGCAATAGGACAAGTCTTTGTCTTTCCACGGGCGAGGGAACACGCCTTCTTGCATACAGGCATTAAAAGATCAGTAAATATGTAGCCCTAGTTGTGATCGCGGCTTTAAGGGCTATGTTTGGTATTCGTCGGGTCCTGGGGATTTGTATCAGCAACTCTTTTTGCAGCGTCTAGCAACTCTTGCTCTGTAATTGCGAATTTCGTACTTTCTAGATCCTCGCTTGGATAAGTCCAGCGATCTTGCGCCGGGAAAAGTGTTTCCACAATAATATTCATCAGTATCGGGCACGTAGTTGCTGTGATATCGGTCCTTTAACTTTGGCCATCACAGTTCTGTAGGCTGATCCCCAAGGATCTAGGTGACATTATCCAGCAGTTCCCTAAAGCATAACTTCTTGCTCTTTTTTATGGCATTTTTAAGCCCCTTTCTTTGTGCGACATAGGTGCTGTGTAACTCCGCTATCGTGGTGATGAGCATGCCCTCTGCGCTATTCTTTGTGCTTTTGACATTTTCTACGCTCTTCCACAATTTCGTCATTCCACCAATATACCTGAGTGCGCTGGGCTTTTCCGCGACTTCTGGGCATGCAGCATCACATGCCCATACATGGTAACTAGTGATTTGAGAACCGACTGGTCTTCCGCATGCGATTCTCGTACTATGACGTCCTTCTAGATAATGTCAAATAGTTGTCGGGTCGAAAAGGTGCCTGTTTCATTCCTACATTGTCGATGTCTACTGCTACTGTTCGTGGAGTTTCGAGCAGCTCTACGTAATGCTTTATGGGCGCTGTGTGTGTAGACGTTGCTTATGGACCATTTTGCTCGTCTTGCTATTCGCTGCTAGCGAAGGTGAGATCTATAATGGATCGTCTGGTACCTGTCTCGAAGTTATATATCCCTTGTTCATTTAGGAGTTCTAGCCTCAAAGAAGTAAGGCTTTCGAGAAAACTCACCTTCTTTCGATGGTTCGTCTACTTCCCCACACAGATGACCATGCATTGAAGTCTCACACACTAAAAGCGGGTGTTACCACGTGCTTCAATGGTGACCCGTATATTATGTCTTCGAACTCGGCGATGGTCATGCTCGGAGGGGCATAGCAACTTACTTACTTACTTAATTGGCGCTTAACCGTCTAAACGGTTATGGCCGTCCAACAAGGCGCGCCAGTCGCTCCTTCGCTCCGCCAACCGGCGCCAATTGGTCACACCAAGGGAGTTTAAATCGTTTTCCACCTGATCCTTCCAACGGAGTGGGGGCCGCCCTCTACCTCTGCTTCCATAGGCGGGTTCCGATAGAAACACTTTCTTGGCCGGAGCATCATCTTTCATTCGCATAACATGCCCTAGCCAGCGCAGCCGCTGCGTTTTAATTCGCTGGACTATGTTGATGTCTGCGTATAGCTCGTACAGCTCATCATTAAATCTTCTTCGGTACTCGCCATCGCCAACGCGTAGAGGTCCATAAATCTTTCGAAGAACTTTTCTCTCGAACACTCCCAAAGCCGCTTCATCTGCTGTTGTCATGGTCCATGCTTCTGCCCCATATAGCAGGACGGGTACGATAAGTGACTTGTAGAGTATGATTTTCGTTCGCCGAGAGAGGACTTTACTTTTCAATTGCTACCTAGTCCAAAGTAGCATTTATTGGCAAGATTGATTCTTCGCTGGATTTCAGTGCTGATGTTGTTGCTAGTGTTGATGCTGGTTCCCAAATAAACGAAGTCTTTACTATTTCGAAATTATGGCTGCCAACAGTAGCGTGGTTGCCAAGGCGCATATGCGCTGACTCTTTGCTCGATGACAGCAGGTACTTCGTTTTGTCCTCATTCACCATCAAAACCCATCTTTACCGCTTCTTTTTCCAGCTTTGGAGTAAGCAGAACTAACAGCGCGGGTGTTTAGGCCGATGATATCAATGTCATCAGCATATGCCAGTAATTGCACGCTTTTATAGATATTGTTCCAGTGCGGTTAAGTTCTGCAGCTAGTATAATTTTCTCCAGCATCAAATTAAAGAAATCGCACGATAGGGGGTCACCCTGTCTGAAACCTCGTTTAGTTTCGAAACGGCTCGGAGAGGTCTTCCCAATTCTGACTGAGCTGATGGTGTTGCTCAACGTCATTTTGCACAGCCGTATAAGTTTTGCGGGGAAACCAAATTCAGACATAGCGGCATATAGGCAGCTCCTTTTCGTGCTGTCGAAGGCGGCTTTAAAGTCGACGAAGAGGTGATGTGTGTCGATTCTCTTTTCACGGGTTTTTTCCAAGATTGGCGCATTGTGAAAATCTGGTCGATGGTAGATTTACCAGGTCTGAAGCCGCACTGATAAGGTCCAATCAGCCGGTTCACGGTGGGCTTCAATCTTTCGCACAATACACTTGAAAGGACCTTATATGCGATATTAAGAAGGCTGATTCCACGATAGTTGGTGCATTTGCAGTATCCCCCTTCTTGTGGACTGGGCAAAGAACACTTAGATTCCAACCGTCGGGCATGCTTTCGTCCGCCCATATTTTGCTAAGAAGCTGCTGCATGCGCCTACCAACTCCTCGCCGCCGAACTTGAATAGCTCCGCAGGCAATCCATCAGCGCCCACGGCCTTGTTGTTTTTCATCTGGTTATTGCTATTCTAACTTCGTCATAATCGGGCGGGGGGACATATATTCCATCATCATCTATTGCGGGATCGGGTTCTTCATCTCTGCGCGGTGAATTGCTGCCTCCATTTAGGAGAGCAGAGAAGTGTTCCCTCCATAATCTAAGCACTCTCTGGACATCAGTTACAAGGTCGCCGTTTTCATTCTACAATAGTTTGCCCCGGTCTTAAAACCTTCCGTCTGTCGCCGGATTTTTGGTAGAATTTTCGGGCGTTATTCCTGGTGGCTAGCGGCTCAAGCTCCTCGCACTCACGCCTTTCTGCTTCTGCTTTTTCTCCTGAAAAGGCGTCTCGCTTCCATTTTCAACTCACGATAGCGTCACACACTCCTCTTGTCGCGCTCGTTTTAACGTAAGCCCTGTAGGCAGCGTCTTTCTTTCGATTGACAACGCGGCATTCTTCATCATACCAGTTGTTTTTTCGTGGCGCCGGTAACCAATTTTTCCTCGGCGCGGTACGAAGTGCTTTGGAGATATGCTCCCACTGTCCTGTATTCCTTCAGGATGAGTTAGTGCCCTCAGAGAGCAGGTGTGAGAGTCGAGTTGCGAAATCGATTGGCAGTATTTTTGGTAGAATTTCGGGCGTACTCTGGTGGCTAGCAGCTCAAGCTCCTCGCACTCACGCCTGTCTGCCTTCTGCTTTTTCTTTCTGGCAAAGGCGTTCTCGCTTCCCTTTTCAACTCCACGATAGCGTTTCACACACTCCTCTTGTCGCGCTCGCTTTTACACGTAGCCCTGTAGCAAGCGTCTTTGTCATTTCGATTGCAACGCGGCATTCTTCATCATACCAGTTGTTTTTCGTGGCCGCGGTAACCAATTTTTTCCTCGGCGGCGGCGGTACGAAGTGCTTTGGAGATATGCTCCCACTGCACCTCCTGTATTCCTTCAGGATGAGTATAGCCCTCAGAGAGCAGGTGTGGAGAGTCGACGTGCGAATATCATGGCAGTTCTGTGTGATGAAGCTTTTCGACGTCTAGCTCCTTGTGTTTTTTGTTCTTGTTTTTAGCGCGTGAGGCTGTGCGTATTTTCGGCTGCAACGAGATAATGGTCCGAATCGATGTCTAGGTCCTCGGATCGTGCGCACATCTAAAACACTGGAGCATACCGTCCGTCTATCACAACGTGAACGTTCTGAGTGCGCGTATTTCGATCAGGAGGCGACAGCCTTGTAGCTTGATGTGATCTTTTTTGAATGCATGAACCTCGTGCTGATATGACCATGTTTCGAGCATTCCGGCAAAGTCAATCAGGCTCAGTCCGTTAGCGAGAAGTTTCATTGTGTAGGCTGAACTTTCGGACTGTAGGGCCAAAAACACCTTCTTGCCCACCCTGGCGTTAAAGTCGCAAGCACGACTCTTTTATATCATGACGGGGGCAGTGCTCGTATGTCGTACTTTCACACTCCTCGTCTTTCGCAGTCTGTCGGCGCTATGGCGCGCGCAGATGAATGATATATTAAAAACTTTTGGTTTATTCGGATAGCGGCGAGAGACGCTCGTCCACAGGCGTGAACGCCAGCACTTGGCGAAAGTCTCTCTCCACCACGAATCCGACGCCGCGAAACTGCGCTTAATTCGCATGGCCACTCCAATATATGTCACAGTTTTGATCTTTTCTTTCTCTCCTGCTCGTGCCAACGCATTTCTTGGATGCAGGTGATGTCAGATTGCTTTGACGAGGACATATCAACCAGCGCATCTGCACCAATCCATGCAGGGAGCGGATCAGTTCCCGAGTGCATGCCCTCAATCCATTGTCTTCAAACCGTTTGCCATGGGCCGTCATCAATAGAGAGTGTATTTATCCCGCAGAGGCTTGTTGATTAGATTCATTGGAGAAGGTTTTACGTGAGGCGGGTCCAGCCCATGCGCACAACCCGCTCAGCGGGGCGGAAAATATTACTGCACGTTTATATAGCGAGCCGCTTGCTCCAAGACAGACGCCCGCTGCAGCCGCACCTAGAGGTGTACAGACGCTGCCGATGAGATCTCCACCGGCTAGCCCTTAAAACCGATATGTCAGAGTGGCCTCAAGCCAGGTGTCGCCTTCTCACCTTAGCTCACGCTAAACGGGATGTTCGCGGCTACCAGAGGATACTTGGCGCAAGCGACCGGCAGTAGTGAGATGCTGAACCGCATGCAAAAAGAATCGCTCTGGCC
>JARSSU010009516.1:0-27266 GCA_029619165.1 Eurosta solidaginis | reverse complement strand
CTACTGTAGCATATATAATCCCAATTTACGAAGGACATCTGACTATCGAGAGACAGAAACTAGGGAGAGACTAGACAAAAATTCACTCAGTCAACTCGCCAAGGGCAGTAGAGATACTAGTACGTAAGGGGATTCAACTAGGCACCCAACTACCATTCCAAGGCGTAGGGGATTACTAAGTGCTAGGTAACTAAGAGAAGGGAGACAAACTATACTAAAGGAAGGAAAAACCGAAAACGCAGGACCTGGTAAAAACTGACTTGACCTAAATTTAATGTTTAATCTAATTTAAATAATTACTAATTACTAACTAAGAAATAAAACTAAAACTACACCCTTAGGACTAAGGATTTTACATACACTTAATCTATATAAAATATATTAACATTCAAGGGACAACTTATACTTATAGGTAAAAGGCAATAAAATATTAAAACTACAGGTAATTACTCTAAATGACTACAGACTATAAGCATAACTTAAAGAACTAAAAACTTACGACATATCTTCTTTTTTTACTGGTTTCTACGAGTATTCTATTTAACCGGAAATTTAATTTGGTATATGCCTTATCTCCTACAGGACATATCCTACCTTTCTGCGTATCTCATAAGCGTCTACCTATTTCTTAAACATGTAAACTTTATTTAAAAGACCTATCTAGGGCTTATCTTCTTTTTTTTGAGTAGATGTACTTGAGCTGGTCTACTGATTGACTTAGATACTTGTGTGTTGTGGTTTTGGCTAGGTTTGGTCTCTACTTGTTGTGAGTACGACTGTAGTTTTTATTGCTACGGATCTTGATTTATGTACTGGGGGGTTATTGATTCTTCCCGCTTTTCTTATACTTTACTGACTTTACGTAGTACCTACCTTTTTATGGTTTACCTAGTGCCAATTAAAGTAAGTGACGCTTTGTTAGAGGCTGTTTAAATGTGTGTGTTGTTTATAGTGTGTGTTTTTACTCACACTAAGTAGTACTTTATAATCCATTTTTTTTGTGTGAGACTATCATTAGTTGTCAGGTTCTACACGCCCTCTTGACTTAATGTTGGTGTTGTTTGTGTCCACTTTTTAAATTGTTCATTTCCTTTTAATTTCTCTCCATGGTGTGTTTTTGGCATTGTGAAGAGCCCTTTAGTCTGAAGTTTAGGTGTTGTTGTTCCCTTATCTCCTTAGTGATGTGTGGTCGGAGTGTGTTCAAGAGCCTTGCTGTTTAGCGTTTCCTTAGTTAGGGGTTGGGTGGTGTGTAGGTGGTGTGGGGTCCCTTGGTTTTTATCGTAGTTAGTTCTGTTCAGCGTGTTTTAGTGGCGTTTTTAGTTCTATAGTTCTTGTACTGAATTCCCAAATTTGTTTTATCCGTTTGCTAATAATCTATAATTCCCCTACTTTACATTAACATCAAACAAAAAAATGGCGAGGGAAGCTGAAGGTGGATCAGATTTGCCAAGGGTAAGCGCGCCTTCGTATTTCCCATAAAAAACGCATATAAGGAGCTTCTATTATCTATTAAATAAATTAAAAAAAATGTAGCTAAATTAGTTGCATGTGATAAGGACTAGACCGTGGGGTGTGAACTTAGGATAAGGCTGCTCAAGACAATAAAAAAACAAACAAATCAAAAAAAACACATCGTTGTTTTTAACAGCATTCATACATAAATATACTAGCATCTTCCACATCACCTTCATTCGCCATCGTCCTCTGCATAAACAATGCTCTACCATAACTCCTCTTCACATCCTAGCAATGAAATAAACAAAGTGAAAAAAAAAAACGAAAAAAACATAACAGAACAAGATACAATGTAAAATATATTCCTTTAAGAAAATTACTACTCCTTTCTTTCTCTTGCTCTTCATACTACCTCTCTAATTCTCCGCCCTTTCACAACTAATATCAAAAAGCAAGGTCAAAAAGAATGCAAGGACGACAGAGCACAATCAAAGTTCAACCAAAGCAAAAGAGTGCCGGGCGCACTGTGGCTGGGTTGGGCAAAGGCCCAGGCGCGAAATAAAAAAAGAAAGGTCGAAACACAGATCCACCACACCCAGGGGGAGCGCAATATAATATTAAAAAAAAAAATTAAACAACCATCACGACAGAATATTAAGGAACATTCCATAGCAGCTATATTTCTTTTCTTTTATTATCTTATCCTAATCTCAATTTGTCAAATACAAACGTTATATGAATTGTGTATCATCAAACATAAGCAACGTGCTCCTTTCCATTTCCCTACACATTATTGGGTGGCGGGCCGGGACTGACGGAGTTGGCTGGGGGCAAGTGGGGGTTGGCGGTGAAACATTTATTGGGGCGGGGATTGGCGGGAAGGGGACGGGATCGACAAGAGGCAGATGAATTTTTTTTTTCACTCGAAGCTTTTCATGGGTCTGCCATAACACGGAATATTTGAAACCAAGTCCACGGGGGGGAGTCCGCAGTGGCAGATCCGCTGAGGTTAAATTGATTTTTTATTATTGAAGGAAAGTAAAAAGGACCGTTGGGGTGTCTAGCAGTGTTTGTGGAGTTGATATTACTTATACTTTGGTCCGCAAGTTGAGTTCCACAATCACAGAGGGAAGAAGCGAGATGGCAGAGGCACGGCGGGAGATGCAGCAGGTGATTGTTGACAACTAGCTCAGTCTTACGTATTTTTTTCCAAGTAATATTACTAGGTCCTATGATATCGGGGGGGGGGCGGGCGGACACATCTAGTATGTGTGCATACCGTATGCACCTGAAATGAGTCGGCAACTCGACGCATAGTATATACAACCATCAATATATATGACACCAATTAATGTGAAATACTACTATATGACTATTGATGAAATGAAAATTTGCACAATCTCAGCAGTAGCAACAACAAATACCAACAAGTCATAAAATTCACATTTACTTACACACAGCAACGTACATGCATACTTATAAGTATCTACTTATGATTTCAAATGAAATAAGCACGCGCATTAGGATAACGTATTTATTTAAGAAACAAATCCTTTGGCAATGGAAAGTGGGTTGCTTGAATTAGAAGAATTCTAATAGTCGTACTGCAGAGATCTAAAACAATTGATTGAAGTATCAGCAATGTTGAGAAAATATGCGAAAGGGACAAACTCACAAAAAAGTGCTTAGATTCCAATTCGTATTAAACATAAATTTAGTCAAGTTTACAGTCTGCGTGTCTCTCGATCTGTATTCGTAGATTTAAAAATAGCGAATTGATAAGCATATGCTGAGGTGGCAAACATAAAATTTGCAAATTTATTTTGAATTCTCGTATATTTTTATACTCAGCTGAGCAGAGCTCACAGAGTATATTAACTTTGTTCGCATAACGGTAATCCGTAACGGCATAAACTAATCGAGATAGATATAGACTTCTATATATCAAAATGATCTGGGTGAAAAAAGAAATTCATTTAGCCATGTCCGTCCGTCCGTCCGTCCTGTAAACACGATAACTTGAGTAAATTTTGAGGTATCTTGATGAAATTTGGTATGTAGGTTCCTGGGCGCTCATCTCAGATCGCTATTTAAAATGAACGAAATCGGACTACAACCACGCCCACTTTTTCGATATCGAAAATTTCGAAAAACCGAAAAAGTGCGATAATTCATTACCAAAGACGGATAAAGCGATGAAACTTGGTAGGTGCGTTGACCTTATGACGCAAAATAGAAAATTAGTAAAATTTTGGACAATGGGCGTGGCACCGCCCACTTTTAAAAGAAGGTAATTTAAAAGTTTTGCAAGCTGTAATTTGGCAGTCGTTGAAGATATCATGATGAAATTTGGCAGGCACGTTACTCCTATTACTATATGTGTGCTAAATAAAAATTAGCAAAATCGGATGACGAACACGCCCACTTTAAAAAAAAATTTTTTAAAGTCAAATTTTAACAAAAAATTTAATATCTTTACAGTATATAAGTAAATTATGTCAACATTCAACTCCAGTAATGATATGGTGCAACAAAATACAAAAATAAAAGAAAATTTCAAAATGGGCGTAGCTCCGCCCTTTTTCATTTAATTCGTCTAGAATACTTTTAATGCCATAAGTCGAACAAAAATTTACCAATCCTTGTGAAATTTGGTAGGGCATAGATTCTATGACGATAACTGTTTTCTGTGAAAATGGGCGAAATCGGTTGAAGCCACGCCCAGTTTTTATACACAGTCGACCGTCTGTCCTTCCGCTCGGCCGTTAACACGATAACTTGAGCAAAAATCGATATATCTTAACTAAACTTAGTTCACGTACTTATCTGAAGTCACTTTATCTTGGTATAAAATATGGCCGAAATCCGACTATGACCACGCCCACTTTTTCGATATCGAAATTACGAAAAATGAAAAAAATGCCATAATTCTGTACCAAATATGAAAAAAGAGATGAAACATGGTAATTGGATTGGTTTATTGACGCAAAATATAACTTTAGAAAAAACTTTGTAAAATGGGTGTGACACCTACCATATTAAGTAGAAGAAAATGAAAAAGTTCTGCAGGGCGAAATCAAAAGCCCTTGGAATCTTGGCAGGAATACTGTTCGTGGTATTACATATATAAATAAATTAGCGGTACCCGACAGATGATGTTCTGGGTCACCCTGGTCCACATTTTGGTCGATATCTCGAAAACGCCTTCACATATACAACTAAGGGCCACTCCCTTTTAAAACCCTCATTAATACCTTTAATTTGATACCCATATCGTACAAACACATTCTAGAGTCACCCCTGGTCCACCCTTATTGCGATATCTCGAAAAGGCGTCCACCTATAGAACTAAGGCCCACTACGTTTTAAATAATCCTAACACCTTTCATTTGATACACATGTATACAAACACATTCCAGGGTTACCCTAGGTTCATTTTGCTAAATGGTGATTTTCCCTTATTTTGTCTCCAAAGCTCTCAGCTGAGTATGTAATGTTCGGTTACAACCCGAACTTAGCCTTCCTTACTTGTTTCTTAATGCTGCTCTTAATATATTATATTTATAGATACTCGAACTTTGCTGTGTTTACGGCCATTGCTTGTGGAGCACAAAATGTCTTAAATTCCGGAGGAACTATACCTTATACACCCAGCTGCGTACTCTCATTTATGTATTGGTGATACAATTAAAGGGAAATTGTATGAAAGCTGAAACATACTGCTTATACATATGGAAATATCATCTTCCGCGAGAAGATTTAAAATAGTTAATATATGGAAACAATGTTGTTGACAAATTTCCTTAAAATGGCTCGCTTATTATTAGACTTTGGTATTAAAAGTTTTGTGAAAACTTAACATTTTTTATTTGCACATCGCATTATCATTATTATTACTAGGCCTGGAAGCACAGCGACCTTTGTGCATAACCATAATTTTGTATGTGGAGGCTTTTGATGTATCTAAGTACCCCTTCAGTGCTTTTTACTCCATATCAAATCGGGATTAAGAGCCACACCACCTAGAGAGGAGAGTCCCTGCATAGGCAGAACGATGCATTCGCAGAGAATGTTAACCAACGTTTCATCCTCCAGCTCACAGGAACGACAAATTTGAGTATCGATAGATTTATCTTACTTAGGTGATATACACAGTGTCCTCTATATACTCGGTGAGAGTTCTTAGGTCCTCCCTGCTTAGATTAATGAGTTAGGCTGATACTTTCGTTGCCAATCCAGCGACGTCTGAATTGTTTAGTTTCCCCAGTTACTTATAGTATCCCTGGTGTGTGCTTGTGTAAGTCCACAAAAGGGCTCTGGACCATAGATACTGCTATTGCACCCTGCTTAGCTAGGTAATCTGCATGTTCATTACCTTCATGTCCCTAATGTTCGGGAACCCATCCTAACAAAACCTTGTTTTTGGCTCCCAGGTCATTAAGGATTTCAGTGCATTCATCCACTAGCTTAGATGTAACTGTGCAGGATGGCAAGGCACGCGGGGCCGCCTGGCTGGCCAACATAATATAGATGCTCTTCGATGTTAAGCCTTTCCGCAGACATTCTCTACCACAGACTTCTATTGCATGGATTTCTGCCTCAAATATGGTGTGGGGTAGCATTCCATTGGTATCGATTTCTTGATGTTAGACCCTTAGATGCCAGCTCCCGTTCGTCCATCATCGAATTTCGATCCATCCGCGAACCAGACCTCGGAGTCAGGGTCGTTATAGGGATTCCCTGTTTCCCAGTGGGTCCTGTCCACAATGGATACTTCAAAGTTCCATGAGATTCTGAACTTAGGGGACATTACGTCACGCAGTTGTAATGTGGGATTTCCTATGAATTGTCTCATTACATTCATTTGCTCTATTAGGTTTCCTGGCTTCAACTGCGTAAATTTTGGAAGTCTTAATGTGCCTAATGTTGCCTCTGTATCAGAATAGGGAAGGGTATTCCCGCTAAAGCACTAAGAGTATCAGCAGGGGCGGTTCTCATCGCACCCGTTATGCCAACGTAAACTAGTCGATACAGTTTGCTTAGTTTTGCTGTTGCCGTTCTTCGCGTGGCCTTCTGCCACAAAACTAGGGAAGCATAGGTGACTATTGGCCTAACAACAGTATTAAATGTCCAGTATACCATTTTTGGAGATATTCCCATGTTTTACCGTAGAGTGGAGTACAGGCGAAGAAAGCTCTTCTTGCTTTGTGACCCCTAGGTATTTTGCCTCATTTGAGAATTGTATTTTGTTCCACCCAGGGATGGTTCTGTGATGGCTGCTTTCCTTCTCTGGGTGGAAGGCACTGTGATAGTTTTGTAAGGATTGATAGAATATTTTTGTACCTCTCTATGATGCGAAGGGCTTGTTGTATGCGATCTCATATTGTTTCTTCGTGCATCCCTGTGATGCAAATAACTAGGTAATCTGCATACCCTTGTGTGTCAAATCCCTTGGGTTTCATTAACTGAAGTAGGTCATCCATGACCAGGGTCCACAGGAGAGAGGAGAGCACACCTCCTTAAGGCCATACTTTTGTGACCGCAATTCATTCAGTTGTCCCTCCCAGTTCCAAATGGATTTTTCTACTATTTAACATGGACAGCACCCATCGAATTATCATAGGGCTTATGTCCTTGTCAATCATAGCTTGATGTAAATACAGTAATTTTTATACTCAGCTGAGCAGAGCTCACAGAGTATTTAACTTTGTTTGCATAACGGTAATCCGTAACGGCATATACTAATCGAGACAGATATATCAAAATTATCTGGGCGAAAAAAGAAATTCATTTATTTGGTATGTAGGTTCCTGGGCGCTCATCTCAGATCTAATTAAAATGAACGAAATCGGACTACAACCACGCCCACTTTTTCGAGGTCGAAAATTTCGCAAAACCGAAAAAGTGCGATAATTCATTACCAAAGACGGATAAAGCGATGAAACTTGGTAGGTGCGTTAACCTTATGACGAAAAATAGAAAATTAGTAAAATTTTGTACAACGGGCGTGGAACCGCCCGACTTTTAACAAAAGGTAATTTACAAGTTTTGCAAGCTGTAATTTCGCAGTCGTTGAAGATATCATGATGAAGTTTGACAGGCACGTTACTCCTAATACTATATGTATGCTAAATAGAAATGTGCGAAATCGGATGACGAACACGCCCACTTTTAAAACAAAAATTTTTTTAAAGTAAAATTTTTACAAAAAATTTAATATCTTTACAGTATATAAGTAAATTATGTTAACATTCAACTCCAGAATGATATGGTGCAACAAAATACAAAAATAAAAGAAAAATTCAAAATGGGCGTGGCTCTGGTCTTTTTATTTAATTCGTCTAGAATACTTTTAAGGCCATAAGTCGAACAAAAATTTACCAATCCTTGTGAAATTTGGCAGGTGCATAGATTCTATGACAATAACTGTTGTCTGTGAAAATGGGCGAAATCGGTTGAAGCGACTCCCAGTTTTTATACACAATCGACCGTCTGTCCTTCCCCTCGGCCGGTAACACGATAAATTGAGCAAAAATTGATATATATTTACTAAACTTAGTTCGCTTACTTATCTGAACTCACTTTATCTTGGTATAAAAAATGGCCGAAATCCGACTATAACATACCCACTTTTTCGATATGGAAAATTACGAAAAATGAAAAAAGGGATGAAACATGGTAACTGGATTGGTTTATTGACGCAAAATATAACTTTAGAAAAAACTTTGTAAAATGGCTGTGACACCCATCATATTAAGTAGAAGAAAATGAAAAAGTTCTGCAGGGCGAAATCAAAAGCCCTTGGAATCTTGGCAGGAATACTGTTCGTGGTATATAAATTAGCGGTACCCGACAGATTATGTTCTGGGCCACCCTGGTCCACATTTTGTTCGATATCCCGAAAATGCCTTCGCATATAAAACTAAGGGCCACTCCCTTTTAGAACCCTTATTAATACCTTTAATTTGATACCCATATCGTGCAAACACATTCTAGAGTCACCCCTGGTCCACCCTTATTGCGATATCTCGGAAAGGCGTCTACATATAGAACTAAGGCCCACTCCCTTTTAAAATTCTCTTTAATACCTTCCATTTGAAACCCATGTCATACAAACACATTCCAGGGTTACCCCAGGTTAATTATGCTAAATGGTGATTTTCCCTTATTTTGTCTCCATAGCTCTCAGCTGAGTATGTAATATTCGGTTTCACCCGACCTTAGCCTTCCTTACTTGTTATATTTAGATTCCTTTATGTGATTGCTTACAACCATCATCCAATCAAAGTTATAATAACCTTGTGTACAACTACACACTGGATATAATAACAGCAATATAAACAACTTGCACCTCATTTTTTGCCGCGCTTGGCCCGCAAAAGTCCTAAATCTCCTTCCCAACCGGAAATGATATAAGCAAGATACAACAAAATGTATACAAAAATTTGCACTTAATCCCATTTAAGCTTTAACTTTGTTACTCCCTCCCCTTATGATATTTTGCATACTTCCTCAAGGTATTGGAAAGCTCTTAAAAATATTTTTTATTTGCGCTATGAAAATATTAAAAAGCATAAAGGCGATATTTAAATGCGTTGTGCAGATTCTTATTATTTTACAAAAGAAATATCTCATTTGAGTGAAGATGGAACGCTAAAGCGAAGCAGATGCAAAAGCAATGCGCACAATACATGGGCGCCCTATAAATGAGGGTGTTGCTCGGGGCGGCCACACGTTTTGCGAGCAAACAGGCGGATTTTTATGTAATAACATAATATCCTTGAGATACTTCATCTTCATCTACTGTTGGCATTGAGAATGGCTAGATGAATGTTTTTATACTCAGTTGAGCAGAGCTCACAGGGTATATTAACTTTGATTGGATAACGGTTGGTTGTACAGGTATGAAGCAATCGAGATAAATATAGACTTACATATACCAAAATCATCAAGATCGAAAAAAATTTTATTGAGCCATGTCCGTCCATTCGTCCGTCCGTCTGTCCGTCCGCCCGTTAACACGATAACTTGAGTTAATTTTGAGGTATCTTGATGAAATTTGGTATGTAGGTTCCTGAGCACTCATCTCTGATAGCTATTTAAAATGAACGATATCGGACTATAACCACGCCCACTTTTTTGATATCGAAAATTTCGAAAAAACGAAAAGTGCGATAATTCATTACCAAAGACGGATAAAGCGATGAAACTTGGTAGGTGAGTCGAACTTATGACGCAGAATTGAAAATTAGTAAAATTTTCGACTATGGGCGTGGCACTGCCCACTTTTAAAAGAAGGTAATTTAAAAGTTTTGCAAGCTGTAATTTGGCAGTCGATGAAGATATCATGATAAAATTTGGCAGGAATGTTACTCCTATTACTATGTGTATGCCTAATAAAAATTAGGAAAATCGGAGAGCGACCACACCCACTTTAAAAAAAATTTTTTTTAATGTCAAATTTTAACAAAAAATTTAAAATCTTTACAGTATATAAGTAAATTATGTCAACATTCAACTCCAGTAATGATATAGTGCAATAAAATACAAAAATAAAAGAAAATTTCAAAATGGGCGAGGCTCCGCCCTTTTTCAATTAATTTGTTTAGGATACTTTTAATGCCATAAGTCGAACAAAAATTTACCAATCCTTGTGAAATTTGGTAGGGGCTTAGATTCTGGGACGATAGCTGTTTTCTATGAAAAAGGGTGAAATCGGTTGAAGCGACGCCTAGTTTTTATACACAGTCGACCCTCTTTCCTTCCGTTCGGCCGTTAACACGACAACTTGAGCGAAAATCGATATATCTTTACTAAACTGAGTTCACGTACTTATCTGAACTCACTATGTATTGGTGTAAAAAATGGCTGAAATCCCACTATGACCACGCCCACTTTTTAGATATCGAGAATTACGAAAAATGAAAAAAATGCCATAATTCTATACCAAATACGAAAAAAGGGATGAAACATGGTGATTGGATTGGTTTATTGACGCAAAATATTACTTTAGAAAAAAACTTTGCAAAATGCAAACGACACCTACAATATTAAGTAGAAGAAAATGAAAAAGTTGTGCAGGGCGAAATCAAAAGCTTTTCGAATCTTGGCAGGAATACTTTTCGTGGTATTACATATATAAATAAATTAGCGGTATCCGACAGATGACGTTCTGGGTCACCCTGGTCCACATTTTGGTCAATATCTCGAAAAGGCGTCCACCTATAGAACTAAGGCCCACTTCCTATTTAAATACTCATTAACACCTTTCATTTGATACCCATATCACACAAACACATTCCAGGGTTAACCTCGGTTCATTTTCCTACATGGTTATTTTCCCTTATGTTGTCACCATAGCTCTCAACTGAGTATGTAATGTTCGGTTACACCCGAACTTAACCTTCCTTACGTGTTATTTATGTGATTTTTGTTGTTGATTCGCTCCTTAATATTGTTATTACTTGTATTTTGCTATTGTTATTTTTGTGTTCATATTGAACGGCAGCATAATCTTTTTTACTTTAATAAAATATTTTTTTGTGCAAACAATTTGGCTTCTCACACCGAATACCATTCTGTACTGAATGATCCAATTTTTTTGAAGGATATTAATATATATTTTTTTCGTACTTCGATTCCTTGTACTTATGCAGTTTTTGTATATTTTTTTTACTTTTGTTGATTTTACTATACCTTTGTGCATCATAAAATAATTTGCTCTCGGGAATGCAATATTTTTTTGCTGCTGCTGTGGCATGCAACACTGTGAAATAGGGAAATTGTTGTGTAACTACGGCTCCTTTGGTCGATACGCATGGAGTTGTTGGCAGAGTAAGTTCAAGAAACCGAAAAAGATGCTACGAATATTGTTTTTATGAATATTGCAATATTGAGCTATTATTAAATTTTTTAATGGATATGCAAAATCACAAATAGAAATATATTACTTGCGATGCAGTTGAATGGTTGCTCAGGCGAAAAATTCCTTAAATTGGCAGGAAACTGTGGTTTCGTTAGACAAAATTCTGTCTTTGGGAACTTCCGATACATTGCTTACAGTTTGCAGGGAAAAGTTTCAGCATGTTGAAGCTAGTCTCCCAAATAGCCGTCTGTTAGCCAGCTTGCTTCTTATTTGACAATGACGCAAATCTCTGAAAGGGATCGTCGGATGGGTATGAGGTTGTAGTTGAACTGCCTGAATGATGGTACTCTGAAAATAAGCTCGTTTCAATTTGATTATGTAGTAATCCAACGCCTGCCGTGGTGTGATAGTAGCGGTCTACGCATACCACGCCGAAGATCCTGGCCTCAGGCCCCGAGCAAAGTAACATCAACATTTCAGAAACAAGGTTTTTCAATTCGAAGAAAATGTTTGGCAAGCACACCGACTGGATGACGCCACTTGTTGCTGACTTCCAAAAAAAAACATACAGGGACCTCTCTGTAGCGCTATCCCTTTCTTGTTGTATTATTGCCTGTAGAGTGCATACGACAACCGAGTTAGAAACGCCACTGATAGCACAGATGACTACCTCTTAAGAATATTGCGACTCACCTGTACGTGTTACTACTGGCTTGGGTCTGATTACACTCTAACATTTTTTATGAGCACTTTAGCCGATGGCCAGACAAATTTTATTCCACATCATTGAGAACCAAGGTCCTTATAAGTTCTGTGTTCTAGTGAGACTAATGGTTGGCCTTTGAACAAGGAATTATTTGAAGGCGGGACGTGGTGAGTGCATACGATTTCCAAAGAAGGACCTCTTTAGCAGGTGCAGGGAGAAAAGGAAAATAGAAAGGGATGAACATCTTCCCTGAAAATGTCCAGCTTTCAACAATACATGTTCTTCACCAACTTGGTTCAACACAGTGTTGAGAACGGAGTCTGCTCCACCGGCGTGTAAAGTGAGTCACCCCATTTGAATATTTAAAAAGGACAACGCAAGTGACGCACGAGGGCCTTTGGGCTCAGCTATAATGCAGAAAAATGCGCAAAGCTCTACATATCGGTGGGGGTACATGACGCGAAAGCTACGCTTTTCCTACCTCAGGCACATACTGTCTGGGAATTGGAAACGGGAGAGCATTATGACCGCCTAGGAGTATCTACTGATTTCCAAATGAGGAAGACTCTGGTAAGTACCATAGCTTAATTGCTGAGCGATATGTGAGCCACGAACTTCCCGAGACGAACCCCATGGTAGAAGGTAGACGCTACGGCAGTCTCTTATTGTCAACGTTAGACGTTATCCTGGAAGGGGCAGACATGGATGTTGAAACGAAGCTTATAAAGTCATAAGAAAATAGCCAAGCCATGGATAAACCTAATGTGTTAGCCCAAAGATTGTCTTACTGCAGCCACATACAAGAGTTGGGGGCTCACTACTTCATGCCGACATGATGGGCCCGACCGCCGTGGCCAACGCATTTAAGATTCTGGGCTCAAGGGACCAGGTCGTGGGCAGAATGACGGAATTATTGTTTAAACAAGAATGCCACATAGATATGGTGAGATACATTTGTATCCCCCAATCAGGCCTTTCCCGTTAAAACAGCCTTGCCAACTATTGGTCGAAAGTGCGGTCGAGGTCGGCCAATATTTAACAGCAAAGTCATGTAACTCTGGGTATGGTCCTCATTGGAGTTAGAGTTTCGGATCCCGTGTGGCCAGCCGATCGTATTTGGTACGATTGTTGTCGGGCCGAGGGGGGCCAAGAAAGTCCTAAAAGCAGTGAGGAAAACATCGGTATACCATATTCCCCGAAGGTGCATATTCATCCGCCTCTGCGATTGGCGCTTTGTACACCAGACACGCGGAAAAGCACTGTCGTAAAGACGGAAAATACCTGGAAACCCTGCCCTATATACGCAGCCATTGCGCTCCTCGCTCCTCGGTTTGAAAGCGACGCCACAACAGTATTCAAGAGCATGCGGATGTCCCAGAAACATGAAGCTAATTAGAAGAGTAGAGGGCTCCAACGGTACAGTTGATGCTTGGACACTTGACAATGTAAAGAAAAAACTATAGTCGTAGGGGCGGATTATGTATAATGCAACGAGTAATTTTTTCTCGGGTGAACCACAATTCCTTTCATTCACTTCAGTGAGTGACAGTCAACTTGAATGCATTTATGAAATGTTTGGTGTTGTAGCGATAAGGGCACTCCCCGAAGGCCTTGGGGAGTATTTTCGATGTTGATGGTCTTTTGCCAGGATGCAGATCCGGTATGTTCCGGAATCAAGCACGACCATCTCGGGAACGATTTGGTATGACCACATGCGACCTTCTAGGCCATTCCCACCCTTCCGCCCCTAGATCCATGAGGAGTTCAGGGCCAGAGCCTCGGCTGTTAATAGGATAGGTGAGGTTGACAATTTGGTTGCAGAAACTATATACTGCGGTGGCAACCCTTTGAAAGGGTTGCGCTACACAACCCCTTTATTCTATTTGGTATTTTAGTCGCCTCTTACGACAGGCATACCTACCACGGGTATATTATAATCCCCTAACCCGCTGGGGGTGAAATTTTTGGTATTATATATTGGAGATTGTAAATGTGAGTGACTGCGATGCAAAGTATCACGGCGTCATACATAATCTGGCCATTAGTACAAAGATATTTTGTTAATGGAACTTTTAGGAAAGCAACACCATTTATCCTTATATTTTTACGAACTATCGTGTACTAAATGTTGAAAATGCAAATATGATGAAGCATGAGATAGAGCTCTTCATATGTACCTATGGGGGTCTACATATATACATAAGTACCTATTTATTGCCGAAATTATTATTGCGTATCGCCCAAAAGTAGCTGAGTAAGCTGTCGTGTCAACGACAGCAATAACCAGCTAAAAATGTTGAAATTTCATTGAAAGAATTGTTTATTTTAACAATTTCCGAAGTTTTCGGCCTGCAGGCATTCGAAAGTGATTATGAATTCCCCCTTTGAAATACAGACTCAAGTGTTGATGTATTTAACTTGTAGTATGTCATATGAGGGGGTATGTATATGTTATTATGTATTACGAAAACATGCCACATGATTTCAAGCACAGCCACAAGTGTGAAATTATACACGTATTATGTGACAGAGAAGCTGACAGAGGTTAATCACCAAGATGAAGCAATGAATCTCGAGCGAGCTCTCTAAAGTCCACGGTACAATGAAATGTTTCATATAGATGCGTTTAACACAGCTTAAGCATTTCAGTAACATCGCCATAATCAACCAAGGTGTGGCATTTATAAATGTGAAGGAACTTCAAACTTAGCAATTGAAGTTTATTTCGCCTTTCCTATTCACATACAAAATATTGCGAAGCACTGTTATCAACATTCTGCCTATACAACAAGAATACTTGCTAACACATTTTGTGTTGTTGTTGTTGTTGTTGTTGTTGTACCGATAAGGTTGCTCCCCGAAGAATTTGGGGAGTGTTATAGATGTGATGGTCCTTTGCCGGATACAAATCCGGTCCGCTCCGGTACCATAGCACCATTAAGGTGCTAGCCCGACCATCTCGGGAACGATTTATGTGGCCACATTAAACCTTCAGGCCATTCCATCCCTCCCTACCCCCAAGTTCCATGAGGAGCTTGGAGTCGCCAGAGCCTCGTCTGTTAGGGAAACAGGATTCGCCGCGTATAGGTGAGGTTGACAATTGGGTTTGGAGAAGCTATATATTGCGCTGGCAACCTGAAAGGTTGCGCTACACAGCCCCTTGAATCTGGTATTTTAGTCGCCTCTTACGACAGGCATACCTACCGCGGGTATATTCTGATCCCCTAACCCGCTGGGGTACACACTGTGTGTGAGTGCACACATTTTGTGTCAAATTCATTTGTTATATTGTATTTATAATTGCGAAAAATGTTAGAAAATTTACCAACGATTGGGAAAAATAATTTCACTTACAAAGTGTGTTAGCACCCCTAGCCAAAGAAAATTTCAAATTCTTCTTCTTATGCTTTGCTTGCAACAAAAGTTGCAAATTGGCTACTTTTTAATGTCAGATGGCGGCAGTGTCGCTCAATCTACCGTTCTCCATAAAAAACGTGCAATCTCCCCATAATGCATAAGATTGAGTAAAACGCATCTGTATGAAGAGCTGCTTATGAGCCCCCTCAAAATAAGTTGCTGAGAACTGTCATAAGATCATAACATATTGTAACGAATTTTGGGAAATTCCTCTTATTTGCAACCTTCTACTAATGTCGAATCACTAAACTGTTGAATAAATAACTCCACTATTCAATAATGCAAAATGGCCTCTATTAAAGTACTTCACAATAATACTTCTACTGCTCAACAGATATCGTGCTTAAATCAAACTGATTCGTCGTGCTTCAGCTGGTGCTGCTTTTATACTTTTTGGTTTCCTCGTTGACATATTTCTAGGCGTTTCTATTTCTAAAATTTACTACCAGCTATAAATTTCTCAGCTATAACTACAGATGCACGATTGTTATAGCTTCTCGCATAGCCCATGCGCGTGTATATGTGAGTGATGCTTCCAAAGATGATTGCCTACTTTTGGGAGCATCTCAGATAAGATATATGCATGTGTTTGTGCGTCTCTCTCCCGCTGCGTGTACGTACATATGTGTAGACATAATGATTGATTCGTTAATGTAGATACAAGTGAATGCCTGCTTTATTGTTGTTGTGGCTTCATTTACTTAGCATCAGACTAGTGATGTGAGTATCACTTAGTTCACTAATATTCGTGACAATACAATTATGGCAATTACCGAATTGGAGAAAAGCAGGCGAGGATTGTTTGGGCTATACTGGTGTTGCCAATTGGCATCAGTTTGCAAAAGGGACGGCATACCTGGCGCGGCTTATTTTGAGATGTTCAAAATTTTCTACAAATGTAAAAAATCCCATTCTCCAAACTTTTATTTCATAACTAAAGGCACAACCGAAAATAGCGGTTTGTAGCTTAAAGAGGCAATCAATATTTAAAAAAATGAACAAATTGCCCCCAATTATGATCATTCGTACCACAACGAGAACTAACAACAAAGTGAAACAAGTAAGGAAGGTTAAGTTCGGGTATAACCGAACATTACATACTCAGTTGAGAGCTATGGTGACAACATAAGGGAAATGAACCGAGGGAAACCGTGGAATGTGTTTGTATGACATGTGTATCAAATGAAAGACATTAAAGAGTATTTTATGAGGGAGTGGGCCATAGTTCTATAGCCATTTCTACGTTCTACCCCATTTAGGGATACCGCCATAAAGGTGTATCAGGGTTGACTCTAGAATTTGTTTGTACAATATGGGTATCAAACGAATGGTGTTAATGAGTATTTTAAAAGGGAGTGGGCCTTAGTTCTATAGGTGGACACCGTTTCGAAATATCGCCATAAAGGTGGACCAGAGGTGACTCTAGAATGTGTTTGTACGATATGGGTATCAAATTAAAGGTATAAATAAGGGTTTTAAAAGGGAGTGGTGGTTGTTGTATAGGTGGTCGCCTTTTCGAGATATCGCCATAAAGGTGGACCAGGGGTGACCCTAGAATTTGTTTGTACAATATGGGTATCAAAAGAGATGTGTTAATGAGTATTTTAAAAGGGAGTAGTCCTTAGTTCCATAGGTGGACGCCGTTTCGAGATATCGCCATAAAGGTGGACCAGGGGTGACCCTAGAATTTTTTGTACAATATGGGTATCAAAAGAAAGGCGTTAATGAGTATTTTAAAAGGGAGTAATCCTTAGTTCCATAGGTGGACGCCGTTTCGAGATATCGCCATAAAGGTGGACCAGGGTGACCCTAGAATTTGTTTGTACAATATGGGTATCAAAAGAAAGGTGTTAATGAGTATTTTAAAAGAGAGTAATCCTTAGTTCCATAGGTGGACGCCGTTTCGAGATATCGCCATAAAGGTGGACCAGGGGTGACCCTAGAATTTGTTTGTACAATATGGGTATCAAAAGAAAGGTGTTAATGAGTATTTTAAAAGGGAGTAATCCTTAGTTCCATAGGTGGACGCCGTTTCGAGATATCGCCATAAAGGTGGACCAGGGGTGACCCTAGAATTTGTTTGTACAATATGGACATCAAACCAAAGGTGTTAATGAGTATTTTAAAAGGGAGTGGGCCTTAGTTCTATAGGTGGACGCCGTTTCGAAATATCGCCATAAAGGTGGACCAGGGGTGACTCTAGAATGTGTTTGTATGATATGGGTATCAAATTAAAGGTATTAATTAGGGTTTTAAAAGGGAGCGGTGGTTGTTGTATAGGTGGTCGCATTTTCGAGATATCGCCATAAGGTGGACCAGGGGTGACCCTAGAATTTGTTTGTACAATATGGGTATCAAACGAAAGGTGTTAATGAGTATTTTAAAAGAGAGTAATCCTTAGTTCCATAGGTGGACGCCGTTTCGAGATATCGCCATAAAGGTGGACCAGGGGTGACCCTAGAATTTGTTTGTACAATATGGGTATCAAAGAAAGGTGTTAATGAGTATTTTAAAAGGGAGTAATCCTTAGTTCCATAGGTGGACGCCGTTTCGAGATATCGCCATAAAGGTGGACCAGGGGTGACCTAGAATTTGTTTGTACAATATGGGCACCAAAAGAAAGGTGTTAATGAGTATTTTAAAAAGGGAGTAATCCTTAGTTCCATAGGTGGACGCCGTTTCGAGATATCGCCATAAAGGTGGAGCAGGGGTGACCTAGAATTTGTTTGTACAATATGGGTATCAAAGAAAGGTGTTAATGAGTATTTTAAAAGGGAGTAATCCTTAGTTCCATAGGTGGACGCCGTTTCGAGATACCGCCATAAAGGTGGACCAGGGGTGACTCTAGAATTCGTTTGTGCAATATGGGTATCAAACGAAAGGTGTTAATGAGTATTTTAAAAGGGAGGGGGCTTAGTTCTATAGGTGTCGCCTTTTCGGGATATCGCCATAAGGTGGACCAGGGGTGACTCTAGACTTTGTTTGTACGATATGGGTATCAACTGAAAGGTGTAATGAGTATTTTTAAAAGGGAGTGGGCCTTCGTTCTATAGGTGTTCGCCTTTTCGAGATATCGCCATAAAGGTGGACCAGGGGTGACTCTAGACTTTGTTTGTACGATATGGGTATCAAATGAAAGGTGTTAATGAGTGTTTTTAAAAGGGAGTGGGCCTTCGTTCTATAGGTGTTCGCCTTTTCGAGATATCGCCATAAAGGTGGACCAGGGGTGACTCTAGAATGTGTTTGTACGATATGGGTATCAAATTAAAGGTATTTATGAGAGTTTTAAAAGGGAGTGGTGGTAGTTGTATATGTGAAGGCGTTTTCCAGATATCGACCAAAATGTGGACCAGGGTGACCCAGAATATCATCTGTTGGATACCGCTAATTTATTTATATATGAAATACCTGCCACGATTTAAGGGTTTTTATTTCGCCCTGCAGAACTTTTTCATTTTCTTCTACTTAATATGGTAGGTGTCACAACCATTTTATAAAGTTTTTTCTAAAGTTATATTTCGCGTCAATAAACCAATCCAATTACCCACCATGTTTCATCCCTTTTTCGTATTTGGTATAGAATTATGGCATTTTTTTAATTTTTCGTAATTTTCGATATCGAAAAAGTGGGCGTGGTCATGTCGGATTTCGTTCATTTTTCATACCAAGATAAAGTGAGTTCAAGTAAGTACGTGAACTAAGTTCATTAAAGATATGTCGATTTTTGCTCAAGTTATCGTGTTAACGGCCATGCGGAAGGACAGACGAACGACTGTGTATAAAAACTGGGCGTGGCATCAACCGATTTCGCCCGTTTTCACAGAAAACAGTTAACATCAGAAAATCTATGCCCCTACCAAATTTCAAAAGGATTGGTTAATTTTTGTTCGACTTATGGCGTTAAAAGTATCCTAGACAAATTAAATGAAAAAGGGCGGAGCCACGCCCATTTTGAAATTTTCTTTTATTTTTGTATTTTGTTGCACCATATCATTACTGGAGTTGAATGTTGACATAATTTACTTATATACTGTAAAGATATAAATTTTTTGTTAAAATTTTACTTTAAAAAAATTTTTTTTTAAAAGTGGGCGTGGTCCTCTCCGATTTTGCTAATTTTTATTAAGCGACATATAGTAATAGGAGTAACGTCCTGCCAAATTTCATCATGATATCTTCAACGACTGCCAAATTACAGCTTGCAAAACTTTAAATTACCTTCTTTTAAAAGTGGGCGGTGCCACGCCCATTGTCCAAAATTTTACTAATTTTCTATTCTGCGTCATAAGTTCAACTCATCTACCAAGTTTCATCGCTTTATCTGTCTTTGGTAATGAATTATCGCACTTTTTCGGTTTTTCGAAATTTTCGATATCGAAAAAGTGGGCGTGGTTATAGTCCGATATCGTTCATTTTAAATAGCGATCTGAGATGAGTGCCAGGAACCTACGTACCAAATTTCATCAAGATACCTCAAAAGTTACTCAAGTTATCGTGTTAACGGCAGACGGACGGACGACTGGCTGAATCAAATTTTTTCGATCCTGATGATTTTGGTATATGGAAGTCTATATCTTATCTCGATTCCTTTATACATGTACAACCAACCGTTAGATCCAATCAAAGTTAATATACTCTGTGAGCTCTGCTCAACTGAGTATAAAAATGCGACTTAAGAATAAAACACGTGCATGAAGATCTTACAAAAATATTATTGTTACCAAGTTATGGGCACTTCAAGATATGGAAATCAACAACTCGAACTGTAAGTCTCCCCAATTAGTTACATACATACATATGTATATAGAAAGTCATATCTGTATGAGTATTATGGATACATATTTGTAAATGCATATGTAGTAAAATGTATGAAAAAAAAATTAAGATCACTCAGCTGTCAAAATCATTTAAAATGTTAAATCATTAAGACAAGTATGTTTATTTTAGTTTTGAGTTGGTAATATGGAATGGCAAGTGTGGCAATTTGTATTAAATATCTTTTATCTTATGGCAGTCATAAGTACTCAAGTGATTGGCTGAAATTAACTTTGTAAATACCGTGTACTCGTGCGTTTGGTTATATATACCCTGCAGTTTAATCAATCAGTGAGACTCTGCCTGCCAAAAACCCGTTGAAATTTTGTTTCCTTTTCGCTTTTTTCACTAGTACGGAATTGACGATAGGTAAGATCGGTTCAACTTTATTACATTTATTATGATATCACATTTATTCAAAATAAACAGTAGGTACCAGTTGAGATTTGATATTATGACAATCGAAGCAAAAAAACTTTAAAGGCGATCTTGGCCTTAGCATTGATCAGTATGTGTGACTCGCAATACGCGAGAGGTCATTAGCTCGAGATATTTTTTGGGAAGTTGGAATTTTACTGCTGGGTATATTCATAATCACACTTCTGCATATGTGAATCTCATACGGTTTTGTAATTTGAAGCGGTAACAAACTTGCAAAAAGATGAAACTATAATAAAAAAGTATGTATTTATTAGCGCGCACCAAATCAAAATAGTTTTAAATTTTCTCCCGGGCTCTAGCACTTACTCCGTGGATATTTAAAAAATGGTAAAATTTGATTTTCATCACCTGCAAAAACACCGAAATTGGTGTTGTCTTACAGTTCAACAGTTTGAATATTTCTCTAAAATAAATTATTAAAAATAAATGATTTCGATGAGTTGTTTTAAAGGTATTCCCTTAGGGCTCAATACGCCGGAAGAAGTCATTAACATATCGGTCTACATATGTACCTCAGCCTTTGTCGGCGCTTTAGTAAAATGGCACCCTTTATGCGAATGATGTATAAAGAAAAACTTAAAACCAAATAAGAATAGATTAAAATATTATTTTCGTGTTATTACATAGCAGGAAAAGAAGCTAACGATAAGCTAACTATAATTTGGTTCCCAATAAAAAGCTAACAGTTCTGCATGGCAATGGCCGAAATGCACTACTTGTCAACTAACTAGTAGTCAACTATTCAGTCGAAATATATAAACTATTATAATAAAATATTCTCTATCGGCGGTGCATTTTCCTCCAACTGACAGCCAGCAATATATGGCTTTTATGAAATCAAATCTAAATAAATGATCCGAAAGATTTTAATATGTTTTTTTTTGTCCATTAAACAAAATATTTTTTTTGAAGTCCAAAAAAACAATATGCAATGTATGTAGAAAGATCATATCATAAATATTTTTTACTGATACTCGGTTTGATTTTCAGTCAGCTACTTTTCGGAATCCCGTAATACAGTTAAATAGGAGTTAGCTATTTTGATGACTTCTTCTGCAGGGTATCCGAGTATATATGTAAATACTAATTTTTTATACCTTTTATGAAAATGAGAGTTATATTAAGTTGGGCGGACTCTTCAGAATTTTATGAACTTAAAGGAGATGAGATAAACCCAAGAATATACGGAAATGATTAAGATGACGCGTTGATATAGCCATTCTCAACTGTTCCCTTGTAGCTTTGAACGCAAACTAGTCTCCGCCGTTTTTGAGATATCTTATAAAATTTGGTGAGTGGGCATATTATGCCCGATTAATCATTGCCAGAACCGACCGGATATGAACATTAAAACATATATCTCCTATACAACCAATTGTTCATGGAAAATATCGCTTCTATATTTAACTTATATCTTATGCAACTGATGGTTCAGATATGAGGGTTTTTTTATACAATTTTTGCTCAGTTGAATTCATGAAAAGATGTTCGGAACAGTCGAAGACAGTCAACTACCTTTGTATTTGTCACACTAATTTCTGATTTTGAAACACTAATTCCGATTTTCGGCCACTTTTATTTCAACTGCGAAACTATAGTTTTGTCGTAACCGGTATTCAGAATTAGGTCGTAATATCAGAAAATCTTCCCTAAATATTTGTAACTTTACACTTTGGTTTTTCCGAATCCGTTTGCGCAAAAACGAGATATCATTGGAAATTTTTCACTACAGTTTCTTGCATCGAAAATGTTTGAAAATATATTTAGTTTTGCAATATTTGCCTAAAATTTAAAGAGTAGGGTAACTAGTGTCTGAAATATGAAAAATAAGTGAATTTAGTTATATTTTGGTCGACAATTTTTTAATATCATTCTCAGCAATGCATATAAGTAATAAAAGCTTATGAAGGCAAAACAACAATTTTTTTTGCAAAAGTTTAGCTTTTTACAAGAGATCAGGGGGGTTAAAAGCGCGATATTTCGCGAAAACGAGCGGCCATGACCTTACTCGAAATGGATTTTGACACTTTGAATATTCATGGACGTAAAGTCCCGTATATAGTTTTTGTCGTGATTTTGTTTAACCTATTTAAGAAAGTAGTAACCCTGTTCATAGGTAAAGAGAATTTATATAACAGATGAACTAAAAAATGTATCATACACTTGCTTCGCTTTGAGGTTCCGAAACAACGCAAATAAACGTAATATACCCCTATGAGTAAGTCAACGTTTCGTTGGAAAAAGCCCTTCAAAAAGGCTTCATTTTTTAAGTCAATAAAGGAAAATTTATTGTATTTTGAAATGCATTGCTAAATTTTTAGGATTTTTCGTACATACATTTTTATTATTATAGTGGCAAAAAGTTGTAGATATCACCATTCTCTAAAAAACTAGTTTCACGAAAGATGAATCTCCTTTTGATGGACAATACCCCTTTTATAAATAAAAATTTAAAATAAATTAGATTTTTGAAAATTCTAGAATACGATTCGAGAATCAATTCTTTCGGCTACTAATGGTCAACTTCTTAGTCGGATGTTTTTTACAATTCGTTTGTACACTCCATATCCAATCCATTCTCCATATTACCTGCATATCGAGTGTAAAAAATCTTTGATGAGGCAGGGCCCCTTTTGCTGGCTAAGTGCTATCATTATGCAATGTAATCCGTGTCAAATCTTATTCAATCGCTTGATAACTACGCTACATCAAACATTAGAATATTGATAATTGATAAAGCAATTGAAAAAGTCCTAAAATTGAGAGAAGAATAAAGTGAAAATGGCGAAACTTTTTTTGCATAATGTAAAATCTTAAATACAAGCAACTATTAACTTTTGCCTGCCTATCTTATATTGAGCTATCAAGCGTTAACTCATAATATATTGAAGGTAAGGGACTCGGGGGTTGATAAGCGCATACAAAGTTGTAAAGCTTCGAAGCTTCCGCACCCCAATTGTCAACCTCACCTACGCGAGGGGAATCTGTTACAAATATGAACGTATCATACACATATTTAGCAGGCGAAGCTCTGGCGACCCAAGTTCCTCATGGCACTAAGGTGCGGGGCGTATGGCCTAGAAGGTCATATTAATCGTTCCCGAGATGGGCGGCTTGTACCTTTATGGTGCTTTGTTACCGGAACGTACCGGATCTGTATCCGGCAAAGGACCATCAAATCAATAACACTGTCCAACACCTTCTGGGAGTGTCTTTATCGTTAATACAACAACAAACAACATATTGAAGGTAAGGAGTGTATATAATGTTCATTGTATCTGTGACGCAGGATTGCGTATTGCACCCCTAGTATGCCTAAGTATTTAGAGCTATGTACATTATGTATAAGTATTCATATATAAAACTATTTATTTTAGCACTTATTAGTATATTATTAAAGTCATTTTCAATAAAAGTATAATAAGTCGAAATTGTTGAGATATTAATGACATTTTATGATGCTTTATTGCTATAATAAATTAGAAACTCATTTCAGGCGCCCCACACGTTTAACAAAAAGGAAAGGGATATTGCTATAAAAGTAAGAAAGTGTGAAAAGTAATTACGAGCGATTGAGTAACACTTCATGAGATCATGAATATATTGAGTAGACATTTGCTTAGCTCTTATTCTTACGGGTGCATCGAAAAACACCAAAACATGTTGCTGACTTACAAACGATACGAAAGTGAGAGCTGCTAAGCGTGTTGCTGACATTATTACGCGAATATTGACAAGTTTATGGATATAATCCTTCAATAAAGTATGCGCAGTTAAAATACCAAAAATAATTTTGTACACTGAAGGTATTAACATTTACATGTAATGTGTAGAAATATTTTTTTCTTAGCCTATAAATTGAGTTGCTCATCATATTTTATATGATTTCGCGGTGGTATGAGCAAGGAAAAGGATAATCATTAAAATTGTCAACATGTAGACTGCTTTCATAGATATAAGCTCACAAAAAATTTGGCGGTTGACTGACTAATGATTTAAGGCTGTTTTCCTATCATGCATCGTAACGATTACAAAAAAGTTGAGCTATAGCCAAAGAGTATAGATTTAAATGAGGGCACCAGTTTGCTACAAGTGTTTTGGTTAATGGCCAATCTATATATCTATAAAATGTTAAAATAAACAAAAATCACAAAAAAAAAGACCAGCCAGATTACCCCATAGAATTCATCGAGCAATTGGCCACTCGTAGCAAACTGCCGTCTCTCATTTTAATCTTTCCGCTTTGCTATACTGTATATATATTTGACTTTTTTATTTAAAACATTAAATATATTTTTGTTTTGAAACTGCTAACAAATAGCTTTAGTTAAAATTACAAAATAAAATTGCGCTTCGTTTGAAGAATTTATGTAAAGGAGGTTCTAAACTATATGTGACCTATGTATGTGGGAAATATGAAGATTGCACCTCAATGGCAAGTGTCTTAAAAATGGATTGAGTGTCTTAGTCCGAGTTCGCATAACTGCATGAACGAGTTTTCTATTTATTTCTATGATCTAGATGAACTGAAAAACGATTTACTAATGGGGGTCGCCCCTCGAGAGGTGATTTGGCAAAGACATCGAGTGTATCTGCCGTGAAAGCTTCTCAGCGAAAATTCATCTGCTTGCAGATGCCGTTCAGAGTCGGCAAAAACATGTAGGTCCCTCCGCCAATTTGTAGGGAAAATCAACAGGAGCACAACGCAAATTGGAAGAGTGCTCAGCCTTAAATCTCTTCGGAGGCCTTCGTGTCTTTGTTTTGTTGTTTTATTAAAAATTCCTCTCCCTTCAGTAGAGTACCTGATTTTTAACCTAAAAAGGCCCCAAGCTATCTTCAAAGTTTTAAGTTCCTATACTCCCCAAAGCCGGTCTCAAGCATCCAAGACTCTTATGACCATTAAATTATCTCGACCCGATAATATCACCGTGGAAATAACGCTAAGTACATCTCGTAGCTGAAATTATTATCCTTTCGTTACCTTGTCACTGTGTTCTGAACAAGTTTAGGTTTGAATTAAGTGTTCTAAATGCTCTAAAGAATTTTTAAATATCCCTAAATATCTCGATTCCTGCCCATACTAGAAAACAACTTTATTCTAAATATTACAAACTTAATTTGCCGTTAAACTTTGTCAAAAGTTTAAGAGTCTCTAGGTTATCGGGAAGTTTACTTCACACTCTTATCAAAATTTCAAAATTCGACAGTTTTTTCACATGTCCTCGATCCTTGTGCCACCTAGCGAAAGTTTTTTCCCTCATGTTGTATTGTCATCTTGTTCTGAATTATGCTCCAAGTTTGAAGACTCTAGCTTAACAGGAAGTAAACATGAAACGGGCCTAGTATTAAGGAAGTAGATCGATCCAGAGAGTCAATCATGAATTGAGAGATGTGGGTACCAAAACTAGAGAGGGTCGATGTGTAAATATTTAGGTGTACGTACAGAAAACAAAAGTTTATTAAAACAACCGATACCGAACAAGTATTGTCTTGTTATCAGATTATTATCGATAGTTAGTTTTTATCGTCCAGTTATCGGTTTGTTATCAGCTTTTTATCTATGAGTCATCGTACCTCGTACTGGTTTCTCATCGGTTTGTTATTGATAAGATATATATGTGTTATAATCTTATACTGAAATTTTATCAGCGTTTGTTGTCACAACAAACGAATGAGCCCGCGATATCAAATCGATAACACGCGGTAAAATTGTTACGTGTCATATCGCTAATTATTTCATAACAAAGTGATAACGTTTCCACGCCAATTGCAACACACTAATAACAAATTGTTACCACTTCGATATAAGTTCGATAAGTTTTTGATAACATATCAATAAATAAATGATAGCTTTTCGATAGTAAATCGAAAGCTTTTGGATATTTTTTTTATAAAAGCTAATGATTTCACTATATAAATTGATAACAAACCGATAGCAAATTGGTAGAATCTGACAACAAATCGATACATTGTCGATATCGATATCGATAAATTTTTAATAACATTTTGATAGCTTTTCGATAAACATTCCACAGATTGCCAATAATGAATCGATAAATTTCTGATTAATCCGATAACTCATTCATTGTAAAGGTTATTGGATTTTTAACACCAACATTTCAAAAATACCATAGAGCTGTCACTATAAGATTTCTGATCAGGGTTACGTTTATGCAACGAAGTGTCTACGTGCATTCATATTTATTACAATTTAGTAGACAATACTGCTCGAGTACAGCAAGCGGCTATTTTCAGCAAAATCTTTATTAACAATTCTTGAACGTATTTGCTTTGGCTCATAACGAAGCAAAGCATGCAGATCTGTAGGCTTTGCTATAGTTTTGTTGTAGAAAATATATCTGTGAGAGAATTTTATTACCCACGCTTACTTTCAACTACACTCTTAAATTGAATTGAAATCCGCTCAATTTCTAATGATTCAGGACAAAGCTGTCACTTTTTCTTCAAAGCACGATTTGCTCATAACATTTCCCATGTGTATGAAATCTGCTGTATATGTGTGTGTATCAATGTGTATATAAATAAATGCAAAGTTATGCATAACAC
>JARSSU010009515.1:0-18485 GCA_029619165.1 Eurosta solidaginis | reverse complement strand
CGTCCAAGGCAGGCGGTCTATGCTACCGGAGCGACTCGGATTTTCCCGACAAGGACTGTCATTTCAGTGTAACCCATTTAATTGTGTTTCGTCCCTCCATATTGTCATCCTCCCAGCAGCTCCTTGCAGCAGGACTGCTCATATTCTATTGACTCCGGGAGGTATCGAATCCAATCCGGGTCCGTCTCCTGACCCCGGTCCTGAGAAATGGTTTTGCTGCATCTGCCGGAAAAGAATCTTTTTAGGACGGTCATACTCTGTTCAGTGTGTCTCGTGTAAGGGAGGGTTGCATCGGACAGGTTGTCTGGGCTTGATCCAAAACCCGACGTCCACGTAACTTTTATAAAATCTTTTGTGGCTCCTTGCTGTTCACGCCCAAGGGACGCCTCGTAGTCTACGTCTAAGCGCCCCCCCCATTACCTTCCAGCAGCCCCGCTGCTCAGCAAGCCACAACAAGTACCCGCTGCTGCTTCGCGCCTTACGGCGCCAACAACTCATAAACAGCTGCTACCACTTCATAACTACAATCTTCGTAGTAGTAGAGTCGGAAGCAATGCTGAGCAACAGCCCCTGCCCCCGTCTTCTCCCCCTCTTTTCCGGCAGCAATCGTGTAGGTCAGGGAACCAGACTCTTAGTCCTACCTCCGTTTGCACCGTTTGCCAGCACAGAATATATATATGTTTGCGACATCCGCCCCAATGCAGCTCCATGCCTTGGGTATGGTGCCACGTTCCTAGATGTTCTGGTCTCCCGCGACGGCAACCCCTCGGACGGGTTTCATCGCGCCATGTTGCCAGGTCGCAAACCCAAATCATCCGGGTACCCCAATGCTTGCCCAAGGACGCCCAGTCCCAGGGCCACAACAGCAAGTGCGTCCTGGCCTTCCTCAACCCCAGGCGTAGTCACCCGTCACTTACCCCCAGAGGGGCGACGTCTCCCCTATGCACTTCAGAATTCTGCAGTTAAACTGTAATGGACTAACTGGGAAGATTACGGAGATAGTCATTTCATGAAGCGGCACAACATCCGCATTGCTGCGATTCAAGAGACTAAACTCACAGCACGATCTGCATTGCAGACCTGCTCTGGGTATAATGTCCACAGAAAAGATCGCGAGAGCGGAAATGGAGGCGGCCTCGCGTTTATAATACACCACTCTGTGCAATATCACATATTTGATCCTGGGCATCGACCGCACGGACAACGTCTTAGAACGTCAAGGCCTATCTGTCCGGTCAGGCGATGCAAACCTAGAATCATCAACATCTACATCCCCCCTGCCACCTGTTGCCCCGTGGATACCGCCCTAATATCAGAGCCTTACTCACTGGAAACAATCGCATTATTTTAGGCGACTTCAATGCCCATCATGATCTATGGCATTCAAATTTGCGGGCGGACAGTAGGGGCGAGATGTTGGCGGATCAAATAGAAGAAACGACGTTCTGCACAATAAACGGAGACGCCCCCACACAGTATGGTAGGAAGCTGTCACAGTCGCCAGATATCTCAATCGTGAGCGCAGAACTCGTAAACTGCGTCAACTGGCAGCCGATGGTATCATTGGCATCCGACCACCTGCCTATACTTGTTTCGCTCGAGCGTACCGCCGACTTCATCGTCACCGAAAAACGCACTTCATAAACTTTAAAAAAGGAAAGTGGGAAGAATATAAATCCTTTACAGACAAGCCTCTTTGCTGCCCTCCCTATCCCGACTGATGCCCGCAAGGGAGCGTGCCTTCCGCAAGGTCATGAATCCGCCTCGGCACGTTTCATTCCCGCCGGGAGAATTCCCGAAATCCGGCCCACTTCCCGGCGGAGGCCGCAAACTTAGCGAGAGAACGTGACCTTATAAGGCAGCTTGATCCAGGCGACCCCAAATAAGGGATATAAACCAACGCATCAGATTGCTTGTGGATGAACACAAGCGGGCGAAATGGGGAGGAGCACCTAAGAGGTTGTAACCTCTCTACCGGTGTGGGTAAACTTTGGTCCACCGTAAAGTCCCTATCGAATCCGACTAAGCACAAAGACAAAGTTTCCATCGCCTTTGGCGACAAAGTGCTGTCGGATGCGAAAAAATGCGCGAGCGCTTCTGCCGACAATATATAATGCATTCTACGGTCGACAAAGTTAGACGGAGGGCCAACAGACACGCACATAAACACAAATTCAGCGCGTCACCAATCACCATCACCGCTAAAGAGGTTGAGGACGCCATTGGTCGCGCTAAACCATCCAAAGCAGTGGGCCCAGACGGCATAGCCATGCCGATGCTTAAAAGCCTAGGGAAAGAGGGTTTCAAAATATTTAGCGCAGGTCTTCAACCTGTCTCTTTCCACCTTGTCATACCCGAGAAATGGAGAATGGCCAAGGTGGTTCCCGCTACTAAAGCCTGGTAAACCAAGCTAACATAGGAGAGTCGTATCATCGTCCGATATCTCTCCTATCGCCAGTAGCAAAGACGCTCGAAGCCATTTTGCTCCCTTATTTCAAGCAAATTTGCAACTAGCCTCCATCAGATGGCTTCAGAAAACTCCATAGCACTACCTCCGCGCTAATGCCATCAGCACACAGATAAATTGCGGTTTAAATCAAAAAACCCCCACCATAGAACAGTACTCTAGCGCTAGACCTATCAACAAGCTTTTGATACGGTCAACCATGGCTCGTTACTGCAGACCTGGAAGGGTCTACCTCCCCCATGTCTTAAAAGGTGGACCGCAAATTATCTGGTGGTCGGCAGGCATCGGTGCTATTTAGAAACGAAACATCAAAGCCAAGGAGAATTAAACAAGGGGTGCCACAGGGTGGTGTCCTATCCCCACTTTGTTTAATTTCTACAATCTAAGCTACCTTCACCACCGGAAGAGTCACAATCGTTTCCTACGCCGATGACTGCACAGTAATGCCACAGGCCCAGCCCACAGATCGATGAGCTATGCAATAAAATAAAACGGCTACCTCCTGATCTCTCCAGTTTTTCGCTCCCTCTGCGAACCTGGCATTATCACCGCCTAATCATCGCGACCTTCTTTACGAACATGGACGTCCCAATGTCGACCATTGAACATCCACGATCGATCGGCACTACGCTAGCGAAACGGACTGTCCTAGGCATCCCTAGCTTGGTTGTGACGTTGATCAGGAATCTACATTTTGGTGAGCACGCGCGCCGCAGGTTCCGACGAATTCAGATGCCGCTAGCCAGATCCTCAAATCCTCTCGCTGGTCAGTACCGGGGAAAGATAAAGAACGCTGCAGGACTACATACAAAGCAATTAGCCAGCCGATTACGTGTCTACGCGTCAGCCGCATATGGTCGCCGAAGCCTGAAAAAACTACGCCACTGAAGAAGCTACATGGCCTGCCAAATTACTGGTCTACAGCATAGTCGCACACGGGCGTCTTTCTTTATGTCCCCGAGAACACCATCTAGCATAATGAGCGGAATGACTCGCCCGATCAGGGAGCGAAAACGAGCATGCCGACCAAATCACAGTTCTGTTGAAGTACCATGAAACCTGGGCATCCCACAGTACAGCGTGATGACGCGCCAGCACCCCGCCTAGGGCTTCTTACGGAGGCATCTCACGTAGCAGTTTGAGGAAATAACGGCACCTGAGAACACACAGCCGTAGTGAAGCGAAAAAACACAAAGCAGGTCCTTGGGACTCCACAAACAGCTGCGTCGGACCTGTATTGCCAGGGAATAGCCCGGTGAGACGGCGCAGTACTCACGAAAGTATCCAAAACGCTCTCGAGCCGAGAGGAACGCATACTCCCCAGGAAGACGCGTGTCACTGCTGGCTCAACTTCGTTCTGGATACTGTAAAGGTTAAACTCTTACCTATCCAGAATCAACCCCGACATACAAAATGTATGCCCCGCTTGCAATGTGTCCCCACATGACACCAACCTCTCTTTAATTGTAATGTGGAACCAACGCCTTAACACCCCTTTCCCTATGGTCCACCCTGTTGAAACAGCAAGTTTCCTTGGACTCCCGTTAGAGGATATTGATGACAGTTTGTGATCGTCCGCGTCTGTTAGGGGGGCGAAGCACTGCTAGTTCGGTTTCAAATTAAAGTTTGAAAATTGTACGTTTTATTCGAAAACAATTAAATATTTGGGCTTTATCGTAAACGAAGAAGGCATTAAGCCAGATCGCGCACGCATAGCCGCATTAACACAAATGTCCGAACCAAAAGATATTGCCGAACTACGCTCATTTCTGGGAGCAATCAATTTTTATGGTAAGTTCATCCCCAATTTATGCACCTACAGAGGACCACGGATGAATTACTAAAAGCGAACGTCAAATGACACTGGTCTCAAAAGCAAAGACACAGTTTTAAGTAACTTAGGAACAGTCACACTTCAGATTTAGTGCTGACGCATTTTGATGCAAAGCTCGATATTGTGGTCGTGGCAGACGCGTCAAACTACGGCCTCGGGGCATGCATCCTGCACGAGTACCGAGACGGCTCTATGAAAGCAATATGGCATGCGTCGCGGTCGCTCACAGCGGCTGAAAAAAGTTACAGCCAAATCGAGAAAGAGGGACTGGCCATCGTTTTCGCGCTCACAAAATTTCACAAAATGATTTTTGGCCGTAAATTCAAGCTGCAAACGAACCACAAACCATTACTTGCCATTTTCGGTAAGAAGAAAGGCATCGCAGTACACCGAGCAAACCGATTACAGCATTGGGCTGTAACATTATTAGCTTATTATTTCGACATAAGCTATGTATCAACCAACAATTTTGGTCACGCAGACGTTCTATCACGCCTAATAGACAAAAACGTAAATCCGGCAGAAGATTACGTCATAGCCTCTATTAAATTCGAAGCTGAAGTTTTACAAATACTTACAGATTCAATCGCCAGATTACCCGTCACACACAAAATGGTTAAATATGAGTCTCAAAAGGATATATCGCTACGAACCATTACGCAGTATGTAAACGACGGGTGGCCAAATAACATAGTATACTCCATGGAAGCAAGAAAATTTTTAAATCGTAAAAATGATCTCCACATAGTTGAGGGATGTCTCATGTTTGGACATCGCATCGTGATACCGGCAATGCTGCGTAAGAGGGTTTTAAAGCAATTACACAGAGGACACCCCGGCGTCGAACGAACAAAATCAATAGCACGGAGTTTTGTTTACTGGCCTAATGTCGATTCTGATATCGAATCGCTTGTACGAAATTGCCAGGGATGTGCATCAGCAGCAAATCTACCCACTAAGACAAATCTACAACCATGGCCTACTCCAGCGGAACCGTGGGTAAGACTACATATTGATTACGCTGGCCCATTGGACAATGCATATTACCTTATTACTGCTGACGCGTATTCAAAGTCGCCCGATATAATAGCAACAACAAACATTTCGAGTACCAAAACCATTGAAATGTTAATGGAAGTTTCTGGTAGATTCGGCATACCGGAAGCCATCGTGTCCGACAACGGAACTCAATTTGTAAGTGCGCAATTCCAGAATTTTTTGTCAGAAAATGGCATTCAACATTTGCGATCCAACCCATACTATCCAATGTCAAATGGTCAAGCTGAAAGATTTATGGATACCCTTAAAAGAGCATTAAAGAAACATAAAGGAGAGGGTACCACAGTCCAAAACTTACAATCATTTTTACAATGCTTTCGGTCAACACCAAATAAAAAACACACCTAAACATACATCACCAGCAGAGGCGTTATTCGGGCGGAATATATGAATATCACTAAATTTAATGTTACCAAGCACACCCAAACCAACCGAAGCGGATGACTGGCCAAAAAAAACATGCAAAAACAATTTAACAAAAATCATGGTGCAAAGTACTCAGCGTTTGAACCACAGCAAACAGTTTACGTATATGTACACTCTTACAACAAATTCGTCTGGAAAACCGGCTGAAATCAATGAACGAGTAGGAGCGGTTATGTACAATTTAAAACTGGAAATCAGAAAAGTAATGCACATACCAACCAAATCCGTAAACGCCATACTGAAGAAACGCATACAACGGAGCCGAAACACAGGTCATTCCTAGCAGAAGCATTTGGACTAAAGGACATAATCGAGCCACACGAGGATCATTTTGTAGTAGAGCAGCCTTCGAACGTAACCGACTCTACAGCGACTCCAAGTAACACCATCGTAGTTCCACCGCAACCTCGGGTTACTACGGCTGATAACGTTAGTACAAGTGAAACACCTATACGGTCTACACGGAAGGTTAAACCAGTGATGAGATACTCCCCAGGCTAAAACGCAGTTCTACGGGACTTTTCAATTCAACAGGAGAGGTGTTGGAGCGACAGGCAACCCTGCTCACCAGTTCACCTATACATACATAAATGATACCTTATTATATGAACTGTCAAATAGAACTTGTTGGCAGATGTTTTCGTCACTTTTGGTGCGGCGCACGTGTTTGAGCAGATCACGATTTTTTTATTATTTTCTTACTACTATTATTATATTTTTTATTAATAAAGATGTTATATGAATTCAACAAAACATATTAGAAACGAAGTCCTTTACATTATCAAAGTTATGGCGTAACGTCGTTTAATTTCGAAGGGCTCGGAGAGGTCCTACCCTACTTCTGACTAAGCTGATGGTGTAGCTCGACGTCATATTTCACAGCCGAGGAAATCCAAATTAAGACAAGCGGCATATAGGCAGCTTCTTTTTGTTTTGTCAAAGGCGGCCTTAAAATCAATTCTAATTTTGCAGGTTTTTTATAGTAAAACTCTGGTCGATGGTATATTTGCCAGGTCTAAAGCCGTATTTATAAAGTCCCATCAGCCGATTCACCGTGTGCTTCTGTCCTTCGAACAATACGCTTGACAATACTTTATATGCAATATTAAGAAGTCTGATTCCGAGAGGATCGCCCTTTGATTCCAATCGTCGGAAATGTATTCGCCTTACCAACTCTTTGCCGACGTATTTGAAAAGCTCCGCAGCCAGTTCATCACCGCCCATGTTCTGACTTCGCCTACAAAACAAAGGTCCTGGGTTCAAGGCGAAATTTACAAACAAGTTTTTTTTTCAATTAGAAAAAAGCGGGGTCGCCCCATTGGACGTGATTTGGTATAGACTCAGAGTAAATTTTTGCCATGAAAAGCTTCTCAGTGAAAGTTTATCGAAGTCGGAATAAAACACGTGGTCCCGCCCCGTCAATTTTTTAGAGATAATTTAAAAAGAACACAAGGCGAATTGAAAGAAAATCTTAGCTTAAAATCTCTTTGCAAGTTATCGCGTCTTGCATTCATTCATCAAATTAATCTTAGTCGATTGCCGGATCAGATTTATCATTCCCTGCGTGGTACATCGCTGTCTCCATTTAAAAGAGCAGCAAAGTATTCCCTCCATAATTTAAGTACCCTCTGGACATCGGCTACATGGTCGCCGTTTTCATTTTTACAGGAGTATGCCCGTGATTTAGAACCATCTGTCTGTCGCCAAGTTTTTTGAAAAATTTGCTGGGTTTTACCTGGTGACTAGCAGCTCCAGCTCCTCGCATTCACACCTTTCTGCCTCTGCTTTTTCTTCCTGTAAAGGCGTCTCGCTGCACCTTTAAAATCGCGGTAACTCAGTCCTATAAGCAGCGGCTTTTCGCTAATATTCGTCACAATATACTCGGGCATTCTATGGAAAGTGGTACTGTTTGTACCGCTCTAACCGTGGAGTGCTTCTAATACTCACATACTTAAATGAAAGCAAAATAAAAGTAATCTCGATTGGAACTAGAATTATGTAAAGTTTCGTTTTTATTATAAGCCACCGAAACAGCGATTTCTTTGAGTGAATACTATTCTAGTGCAAACCAGCAAATAGCTGACGGCCATTTGTCCCATCTAAACGCGATGAGTTTAATATTTTATATACTTACGTACTTACGTCAAATTTAAGCATATTCAGCGTAAAAAAATTTAGCTTTTGCTATCTCTGTGTAAGAAGCGAAAAAATGCTTTGGGAACTCAAATTTTTGTTTTGCATGTATAATTTCTTGTGCTTAATTAAGAGTTTTAGAGATTTCTGTGTGCGTTGCATAAAAAATAGCACACACACACTTATGCACACACGCATACACAAACAATCAAATCAAATAAAGTGCAACGCTTTTGCAGTAAAAGCAAGTTGAATATTTTTACTAACAACAAGTAAGGAAAGCTAAGTTCGGGTGTAACCGAACATTACATACTCAGCTGAGAAATTACAGCTTGCAAAACTTTTAAATTACCTTCTTTTAAAAGTGGGCGGTGCCAGCGCCCATTGTCCAAAATTTTACTCATTTTCTATTCTGCGTCACAAGGTCAACCCACCTACCAACTTTCATCGCTTTGTCCGTCTTGGGTAATGAATTATCTCACTTTTTCGGTTTTTCGAAATTTTCGATATCGAAAAAGTGGGCGTGGTTATATTCCGATTTCGTTCATTTTAAATAGCGATCTGAGATGAGTGCCCAAGAACTACGTACCAAATTTCATTACGATACCTCAACATGTACTCAAGTTATCTTGTTTACGGACGGACGGACATGGCTAAATGAATTTCTTTTTTCGCCCAGATATTTTTAGTATATATAGAAGTCTATATCTATCTTGATTAGTTTATGCCGTTACGGGGAACGATTATGCGAACAAATTTAATATACTCTGTGAGCTCTACTCAGCTGAGTATAAAATGGTATCTGCAGTTTAAACTTTTTTTTCACAACGCAAGTCATTCATTCATTCATTCATCTCGTTATTCCACCAGCTAACTGTACATTGCCAAAAAAATTATATGTATTGTATAACACGCGCAACTGGTTTGAAATAACGAAGAAAAAGTGCAATAACAACATAAAAACGTGTACTGAGCTGGCGTAGAAAAAAAAGTGGAACAACATAACATGGTGTAAATATGCGAATTTTATGATTAATTTTCATGCGCGCACGCGTACAACATTGCATTTACTTTGTCTTATGTAAATATGTATGGAAACAACTAGAACGCCCTAACATAGATATGACTGCACGTGTAAAGAACTATCGAGCATTCCATGGAAAATGCGACGAGGGCAGTCACTATATCTAGCGAGAGTCAAGTATCTGGGCGTCGAAATAGACAACAAGCTTGGCTGGAAATCTTATATTGAACGTAGAGTCGAAAAGGTTCACAAAGCTTTCTATCGTTTAAGAATCAGTCAGAAGAAACGGCTCTAAAACGCAAACGTTTGTGATAGTGGTTTTAGATGTTCGTCGTTAGACCCATACTTACATATGAAGCTATAGCATGGTGACTGGCCGGTGAATAGAGTACAGCGGACAGCCTTCGCAGGGGTAATACGCACAAGGTCATGTTCAACTGATGCACTAAATGCGATCGTTGGTCACGCATCTCTGGTCCTTCACATGCATGAAACTGAAACTTGTTTCGCAGTAAGGCTGTCGTGACTTCGACTGGCAGTATGGCCAAAGTAGCATCCTAAGAAGCATTCCTGGTGTGGCTCCGTCATCAGATTATCACACTCTATCAGTAAGTTTTGACATGCGCCATAGGGTTAATATACCCTGAAGAGGGGACCGCAGAGGGGACGGGATGCAAAGGAAAGACAAAAAAACACCGACGGTTTCAAAATAGATTGCGGCTTGGGAGCGGGTGTCTTCTGTGAACATCTTAACGTGTCGCTGCCAGTCCGTCTTCTTAATATTGCTAGTATTTTCCAAGCGATACTTCTTAGTATAGAAAGGGCGTACACGCTCTGGTCGGAGAACTGAGTAAGTGAGCGCGAGGTGTGCTTTTACTGCGATAGCTAAACCATGCTCATGGCGCTAACTTTCTAGCTGCTAGCGATCGCTTCAAACCACAGCTAACATCGCAAACATAAACTTTCGTATAGGTATTTGGTCACAGGAACAGCCAAAATAACGAGAAGTCAAACGAACCTTCAGCTGCATATGTTAGAACTGCGGTGAGGAAGACAGTAAAGCCCTAGCTCACACGGGTTTATAAACTCCACGAAGTAACTAAATGCTTTATAAAATATACAGGTTTAAACAGAGCACCGCCTAGACATAAATAAACAGCGATCGCTACTTGGCTCAAGTTTTTGGTATCGGTGCAGGTTATCAACCCACCTACCAACTACCAACTTTTTTTTCAAATATTATTAGTTTTACTGAAATTTCTGATGTTTTGTTGAAAAATCGGTGATTTTTTCTGTCCCGTACAAAAGCATGCTTATTTTGACTTTACAAACACATATACAAATATTTCAAAACCCGGTTTCTGTTTTTATTTAGACATGTAACAACAATCGTGGTTGCCACTTTGCTCCATTTGGACCAAAAATGGTATCTCCAACTCCATTTGGTCCGCTGGTCCATTTTTTCAATTTTAGTACTTTTTCGGCACGATTTTGGTACTTTTATTTCTCTTTCACTGAAACAAAAGCTCAAAATACTGCTCATAAAATTTTCCACAAATGATTAATCCACATATAATTTTCAATTTACTTCAATGGAACTCCAACACGAAAATTGCTCAGTCGACAAAATGTAGCAGAAACAGGGACAAAGGGAAAAAGTCCTGGTCAAAAAATTGTTCTAGGTGAAAATGTTTGAGTTCCAGGTATCCCTATAGCAATAGCATGTCGAATGATGCATCTTTTTATTTTTCGAACTTTTCCATAAAAGTCCACATGCAAAAGTAAAATCTGTATTTTTATTTTTTTAGTCGACAGAACTAGTTAAACTCGTACTTTAAAAATAAAAGTCCGGAAATAAAAGTTAATTCCGGACTTTTATTTTTTAAGGCCAAAATAAAAGTCCGGCTGGATAACAAAGAAACGGCTGATCCAAATTAAAAAAAAATTGTTTCGGATAAGCCATTTCTTTGTTATCAAGCGGGACTTTTATTTTGGCCTTAAAAAATAAAAGTCCGGATTTAACTTTTATTTCCGGACTTTTATTTTTAAAAGTCCGAGTTTAACTAGTACTATCGGACTCAAAAATAAAAATTCGAAAATAATTTTTATCTTGAACCAAATATATTAAAAATCAAAAATTAATAGTTTTGCAAGGAATTATATTATAAAAGAATAACACTTTCGGCCCCTGAGCAGAACAATGACATTTCACCTGGGGGATAATTTAGGCGAGGCTTTAAACGGAGAAGTGTTGAATCTTCGGGCAAACAGATTGTCAATAATTTTTGATGAAACATCGGACTTATCCGAAAAAAGACTCGTTTTAGTGGTGAGATATTTCAGTTTTGGTTAGATTTTTCGCTTTTCGTGATATATTTTTGTAACTAGTCGAGCAAAAAATATTTATCTCAAATACACATGTGTCTCTAATAAATATGACAATGAACTGAAAACTAAGTAAAAGAATGAAACTAATTTGTTCCAAACAAACAGTAATAAAATTGTGGATAAAACAAGTGCGATAACTTCCGCATAGCCGTCGAAATTACAAATAGAATGGATCACCTGATTTTTATTTGACTATCGCTTTCTCATTCTGTATCTCTTTCTATCAACCGCTGAAGGTAGCTGGCCCTATGCGCCGCCATATTGAACACCCTGTCAAAACTCTGCCAAAATGCAAAAAAGTAGCCATATTGAACATCCTGTCAGGCAGTTTACGGATAAGATATCACACTTGTTTTTATCCACAATGAGTAATACCTTTCAATTTTTTTTTAAAAAATGTTATGCAAAAATTTTGAAAGCTTTATTCTTCGTTTGCAATATCGATATTTAAGTCTTTCCCACCCTGCTCAAAGCAGCTCAGTGAATTCAAAGAATTCCACGACTATTGTTGTGTTAAACCACTCAATATACTTGAAAATGTAGTACTTGTGCCAAGAAAAATTTTAACTGGAAGTAAGGCAGAAATACTTTTGAAGCAAACGCAAAACAGATTTGATTTCGGAAAAAGTGGTTTGGTAAAATTATACCCGTAGGTGCTTGCAGAACCATAAACTTTAATCACACCACTGTTATCTGGTTTCTCGTACCTAACTACATGTAATACCGTTCAGTTATTACACAGTTGAAACTTTTAAGATGCTTAATTTTTAGTCTGAGTTCAAAACTCACACCTACTGAATCTAGGCTCTGGTATGAAGTTTAAATTGTTAGGGAAAAATAAGCCTCTACAAAAATAGCATTAGTTAACACTATTGCTTAGTTTCATTTACGATTTACTGAGTTTTCCACAACGCAAATTTTTTAACCGTTCCTTACTAAAACCTAACTACGCTATACATTTTATTTCAATGCAATCAAGCAAAATTGGTTCACAACGTTTGGTTGGTGAAAGACATAGACTTATCCTAGAAATGTGAAAATATAATACTTAAAGGTATACTTTATTTTTGTTTGTGCAGTTTGAATTAAAGTGTCTCCTGTTTATTAAAATTGTATGCAGGAAAACTATGGAAACATCCTAAAATGTTTACATTTTACAACGAATACGACACTCTAGTAATTTGCCGAATTGTTTGATACCAATAAAATAAAATTAAAATTTGGTCTTTTTTTTGAGATATTGTCCTTTTTTCGATGAATTTTGGTCCCAAATGAAAACATGACGTGACAGTCGTTCACACAATATTAATACAGTAAATTGGTTATCTGGAAAAGATACAGCTTGTCTTAGTCATGGTCAAATCATGTAAACATTCCTACGATTTCTGCCATACCAACAGTGGAATGCTCCATTCAGATTTCAATTCGAACGCAGCTGCACATAACAAGATTCACTAACAGCAGCAAAAAAAAATAATAAAAAATTGCGTAGTGGGTCCAAGTGTTGCACAAGGACAGGGTTAACATTTTTTTCTCTTCTTCTCAACAAAGGCAACGCAACGCAATGTGGCATAGAATATTGAACATGTTAAACGTCAGTGAAACTTTTTCAATTTGAAACGTCACTCACGCCTCTAAAAAGTGTAAAACAATAAACGTTAGACAAGTTTTTTTTGTGCAAATGGATGTTAGAAATTTATATTAGAAAACTAATATTTAAGTACAAGCGCATATGTCAGGGTTATTCTAATAATACGACCATATACTGTGTATTAATTACAATTGTTTCAAATCATTTGTTCGGTCGAATTACCACAAAATCAGTGGTGAAACAACTAAGGGACTCTAAGCTTGGATGCAGTGAGAACAAAACGTCCTAAGCTATGGGCTTTATAGTGTACGTGGCTCAAAACTGGTTTTGCCAACTTTTGTCAGAAAGATATTTCATTACAAATGATATATTTTATTTTATTTTGTATAAAATTTCGGAATCAAGATGATATTAGGGAAGAAGCAAACTGAGCCAGAAAAGCGTGATTGCGTGGATCTTGAGCTACTAGCCACAAGTCATACCAAAACAATCGGCTCCAAACAAAGCTTTTAAGCCCGAGCAAACTCTCGTAAAACCAAACAAGTAAGGAAGGTTAAGTTCAGGTGTAACGGAACATTACATACTCAGTTGAGAGCTATGGTGACAACATAAGGGAAAATAACCATGTAGGAAAATGAACCGAGGGAAACCCTGGAATCTGTTTGTAGGACATGTGTATCAAACGAAAGGCATTAAAGAGTATTTTGTGAGGGAGTAGGCCATAGGTCTATTGGTGGACGCCATTTAGGGATATAGCCATAAAGGTGGATCAGAGTTGACTCTAGATGCGTTTGTACGATATGGGTATCAAAAGAAAGGTGTTAATGAGTATTTTAAAAGGGAGTAATCCTTAGTTCCATAGGTGGACGCCGTTTCGAGATATCGCCATAAAGGTGGGCAGGGGTGACTCTAGAATTCTTTTGTGCAATATGGGTATCAAATTAAGGTGTAATGAGTATTTTTAAAAGGGAGTGGGCTTTCGTTCTATAGTGTTCGCCTTTTCGAGATATGGCCATAAAGGTGGACCAGGGTGACTTTAGAATATGTTTGTACGATATGGGTATCAAATTAAAGTATAAATGAGAGTTATAAAAGGGAGTGGTGGTAGTTGTATATATGAAGGCGTTTTCCAGATATCGACCAAAATGTGGACCAGGGTGACCCAGAACATCATCTGTTGGATACCGCTAATTTATTATATATGTAGTACCTGCCAAGATTTTAAGGGTTTTTTATTTCGCCCTGCAGAACTTTTTCATTTCTTCTACTTAATATGGTAGGTGTCACAACCATTTTATAAAGTTTTTTCTAAAGTTATATCCAATTAAAGTCAATCCAATTACCTTACCATGTTTCATCCCTTTTTTCGTATTTGGTATAGAATTATGGCATTTTTTCATTTTTCGTAATTTTTCGATATCGAAAAAGTGGGCGTGGTCATAGTCGGATTTCGTTCATTTTCATACCAAGATAAAGTGAGTTCAAGTAAGCACGTGAACTAAGTTCATTAAAGATATGTCGATTTTGCTCAAGTTATCGTGTTAACGGCCATGCGAAAGGACAGGCGGACGACTGTGTATAAAAACTGGGCGTGGTATCAACCGATTTCGCCCATTTTCACAGAAAACAGTTAACGTTATAAATCTATGCCCGTACCAAATTTCAAAAGGATTGGTTAGTTTTTGTTCGAATTATGGCGTTAAAAGTATCCATTTGAAATTTTCTTTTATCTTTGTATTTTGTTGCACCATATCATTACCGGAGTTGAATGTTGACATAATTTACTTATATACTGTAAAGATATTAAATTTTTGTTAAAATTTTACTTTAAAAAATTTTTTTAAAGTAGGCGTGGTCATTCTCCGATTTGCTAATTTTTATTAAGCGTACATATAGTAATAGCAATAACGTTCCTGCCATATTTCATCACGATATCTTCAACGACTGCCAAATTACAGCTGCAAAAATTTTAAATTACCTTCTTTAAAAGTGGCGGTTCCACGCCCGTTATCCAAAAATTTTACTAGTTTCTATTCTGCGTCATAAGGTCAACTCATCTACCAAGTTTCGTCGCTTTATCTGTCTTTTGTAATGAATTATCGCACTTTTTCTGTTTTTCGAAATTTTCGATATCGAAAAAGTGGGCGTGGTTATAGTCCGATATCGTTCATTTTAAATAGAGATCTGAGATGAGTGCTCAGGAACCTACATATCAAATTTCATCAAGATACCTCAAAATTTACTCAAGTTATCGTTTTAACGGACGGACGGACGGATGGACGGACATGGCTTAATCAAATTTTTTTCGATCCTGATTATTTTGATATATGGAAGTCTATATCTATCTCGATCCTTTATATATGTACAACCAACCGTTATCCAATCAAACTTAATATACTCTGTGAGCTCTGCTCAACTGAGTATAAAAACAACGGGGACCTAATAACCCATGTCCAGAGAGCACTTAAATGACGTAGAAAACACTTTCCTGTGCTCCTAATGGAGAAAGCGATGGAACACCTAGGGAAGATAATAAACTCGACCCAGAAATCGGTGTTGATGGAAGAAATGTTCCCCAGCTGACTACGTCGAAGTCATCATAGCAATAATCAGATAAAAAAAATTAAAAACGCCGCGTGCGCTGATGTATTGCTTACGATTATGTTCAAATACGGCGTTGAGGATTTGGTAAAACACATGGTCGAAGGAGTGAATATCCGACTGATTGCATCTTAGTATTCTTTGGTGGAAAGGGGATCCTGCAAACTGCACCAACTATCGCGGAATCAGCCTTCCAAATAACGCTTTCGAGGTCCTGTCAAGCGTATTGTGCGAAATGTTGAAGCCCACCGTGAATCAGCTAATTGGAATTATCAGTACAATTTCAGACTTGGTAAATCACCCATTAATCAGATTTACACTATTCGCCAAATCTTGAAAAAAACCTGCGGAAAAAGAATTGACACACATCACCTCTTCGTCGATTATAGGTGCTTCTTCGACAGCAACGAAAAGGAGCTGCCTATATGCCGCTATGTCTGAATTTGATTTCCCCGCAAAACTTATGCGGCTGCTACGCAAAATGACGACGAGCAACACCATTAGCTCAGTCATCGTGCGATTAATTTAGTTGGAATAATACTAGCTTTAAAGCTAAACAACTGATTAGGTTTAGTTGGTTGGTACAATAACGACCACAGCTAATCGCTTGTATAGAAGACGATTTTCGCCCAACCTTAAAACTAGTCATCAAAAATTTGCTTTCATTAAGCTAAGAACTTGTCCTCTTCCTCGGCGAGCTACACTTTTGCGCCTTTTTTCAGGTTGGAGAAGGCACAATATGTTCGCCTTATTGACTTCCCTGTACTCACTAGCACCCTTTATATGCCAGTCTTTTGGGTTCGCAATTATTTGCCCTAAAAATCTTATTTGAAACTCTTCCTCTTTTCACTTCCAGTTTTCAATATAACACATGACTATCTCGGTTCGCCTAATGTTTATTAATGAATTTAAGAGCTGTGATTGCATTTTAATTTCTGTCATAACGAAGCAAGGCTGTAAGAGTTTTATAATAATTTGGGTCAGCAATCTTTGGCAATCGAGTTGCAAAATAATTAAGCGACAAGGCAAGAAGCCGAAGCTCCGGTGAAACCATGTTTACAAATATTTAGTCGAACTTATTTAAAAGCAATTTTCTGATTTTTAATGTAAGAAGGGCCACACTTAATTGTGAAACTTTAAATAAATGTTTGTCTTACGTCATCAAAAAATAAGAAAAAAGTTTTTCAATTACCGGCGTGAGTACCAAGCACTCATAAATAACGCTGTGCAAGCACACAGATGTACGTCTAGAAAATAAATGTTCAAATGTCATCTTGAGAACTTTACCCGAAACAAATAGTTTTATACTAATTCACACAGACGGCTTATTGAATAATAAGGCAATTTTCTACATTAAGACGCTTATTGAGCTCAATCTTCCCTACAAAATTCGAATCTATTATTATTTCATTAGTAGCTAATCGAATGCCTAATGAAGTCAAAGCACAATGCAACTCTGTTGGCAGCGTTCCGCTTCCGTTTCCGTTTCTTAGTTTTCAAAGCAAATGTCATTGTCTGCATGGCGGAACGATACAAGGTGGCCGCATCGAACAGCTGATTATAACCTTTTTTATTTGATTTGATACATCAACTACCGCGCAGTACGATTTTGACATTTGTCCATCGAATTTACAAGTACATGGAATTTTTTTTGTTTGTAGGTATGTCACCATGCTCCCACCTTGTATCGTTCCGCATGATTGTCTGTCTCATCCTTCATACTAATCGAGCAGTTACTTCTGTGTGAAAGCAAAAAATTTACGATTTTATTAGCAGGTGAAATGAGATCATTAAGTTTCTGTGTGAAAACAGTATTAGGCTTTCTGAGAAGAGCTTCGTCGGCCTCCTATCGAAAACAATATGTAGCTTCGAGTAAGCTGTTTGTTATATGCTCATTATCGCTCAATAAATGGCTTCTAACTGAATACAGATATGAAGTCGCATTTGCATTGAAATTTCATAACAAACACGCCAATAACCAATTGTTAATACCCTGGAAAAACACGGTAACTTTTCTATATCAAACCGATAGCTTTATGATAAAAATCGACACATTTTCGATAACTTTTGATAACATGTCGATAACTTTTTGATAGTATACCGATAATTATTTGAGAAATAATCGATAAATTTTCGATAACCCTTTCTCTTCTTTGCCAAGCATTCGTTCTATATATCCACATACAGCATATCACTTTACTCAGTTACTTACCTAGCGCTACATTCTGTATTCACCTATACCATGAGCAAAGATTTTACTCATTTATGGCTTGGTATGTGGGCTTTGAATTTATTCGCATTCACTAGAATTTTCCACGTCATTAAAACTGCCGTCATAGAGTAGTGGGTTTCAATCGGAAGTCCTCGAGATTTAGAAGGCCGGCAAATCACTCGATCAATTCGAAATGTATCAATCTTTTCTGACAGCAAGCTCAAAGCTAGTTGGGGCATGCAAGCAACGTATAGCTGCGTTAACCAAAACTTCGGAAATATACATTAATGGGTTCCGCTACACAGAGGAGTCGAAGGAAATGAAATAGCTGATGAGCTGGGACGTAGGGGAGCGAACTACCAGCGTCGAAATAGGCATAACCCTAGGATAGCCAAGGGGGAAATTCGGAACTTTTACGATAACAAAGCTCAGCAAAAGCGAGTTGTGCAATCCAAGTGTTCTTGATTTTTTATACATCTCGGCTGGTTGTAATGCATATCCGGTGTAGCGCTCAGTACGTTCAACTGAGTTTTATCGCATCAAAACGACTTTTGTTAGCTACTTGGGCGGACTGCGTCGCAGCCGTTATACGTACCCAGTTCTTACAACATGCTGATAAAAGATGCGTCTTACATAAAATGTGTCTACAAATAGAAAGTTGTTAACATGGCTTATATATTCCTAGTTATTGCCGGAAACTGCTATTAAAAAGTTATAACAATCATGCAGCAAAGGAAAAATTATAACAAT